>CM055094.1:10221400-10282227 GCA_029204225.1 Diphasiastrum complanatum | reverse complement strand
GTCACGCTCCAGAAACATCTATAGGAGGAGTGAATGACAAGATTAAAGGCAAAAGCTGCTTTGTCTCTGAGCACCACTGCGGGGTCAATCACTGTTGTTCTCACGATGCTGAACCAGCTCCAAGGCTAGATGCTCGACAATTTTTGAGTTGAGTTCTTACAACCGCTCGAGGATGCGAAGGCTCTTGTCGATGAAGAATTGGTGGAGCTGAAGGAGCTCTCCAGTGATGCCACCCCATTTTGCAGTAGGCCCGATGCACACGATGACTATCTGCAGGCCCTGCAGCGAATTGATGAACTTACACAACAACTCCAAGCTGTGCCTACCTGCACCGGAGCCTTAGACCATCCAGAATATCTAGAGGCTATCGCGAAGATTGACAAGCTCGAACAAGAGCTGTCAACCCAAAAGCAACAAATGAAGATCAGAAGTTGGCTGCTGAGTTGCAAACTCAAGATTTGGCAACTACATCTACTCAGCCAAAGCGAATGCGACAAAATCAGTCGAAGGTATGTGTTGACAGATTTTGTGCATTTGCTGATCGCTTATAGAAATGGTGTCGACATGCTTTTAATATTGAGTTGCAATGGCGTGTGGATTACATGATGCTACCAGGCACAGTAGGCATCGCCTTCGACGACTGGAAGAGACCGTGGGAGAAGGACGACTCTCTCTGGTTATGGGCCCAGCTCACTATCGAGCAGAAAGGATGTCTCTACTAGGGCATAATCTAGGGTAAATTTTAGGTCTTACCTTTCGGATCGACAGAGTTATACATAGGCTCTTCGGCTATGTATGCTCTCGAATATACCCGTATCAAAGAACTTCAATTTTTGCGAAACGAAGATAATAAACGACATTTTTGAAAGCGAAAGTCGCAGCTTCAGCTATACAAACCACAAGCGGTTGCAGATTTAGACGCATTCGACGATAGGTCTGCTAATAAATATCAATGTGGCTTATCCGGAATTATTCAGTCTATATGTGGATTGGGAGCGAAACCTTGCAAAATATTTTGCGAAGATTCGCCATAATTTGCAAGATAGAAGGAAGTCATTTCGTTATAAGCAAATTTGTACATATACATTTTGGCAGTTTGGTACCTTTGTGGCGAAGACATTATTTTTTGTTCAGAACCTTTATGTTAAAAGCAATTTTATTAGATTTTTAGCTCATTACTGTAAAGAAATCACTCTACGAAGTTATTCAGATGAAGATACCAAGTTAACCCCGGAGCTAATCGATGGAACATTACTCCCGGTTAAGTTAGAAGAATTCGGCAACTTACCAGTTGGCCGCTATACCAAATCGAAAGAAGACTTGCTCTTGGTCGAAGCTCAACAGAACTTGGAGCTCGTTCAGAAGTTATATGAAGAACTGAATCATTCTTGAAAATTCATTCGTGTGTTTGTCGTGGTGATGTTTCTATGGGATGCTGACTTTTTGAAGTTTAAAGATGTTTTGAAGTTTGATTCCAGTTTTCATCAGCAGTTCAAAGATCAACTCAAGACAACCTATTCAATTAAAAGAAACAATAGGACATATATTCTGTAAGATGAAGAAATATCTAAAGGACAAAAATACACGAAGAAATATTTTTTCGCCTCAATGAAAATTTGACGAACAAGAATGTTTCTCGAATACTCCTTGAAATAAAGATGATATGTTCACGAGGACGTTTCACATTGAGGAAGGAGATATGTGATGCCACGAAAATGTTAAATATTAAATATCAACATAAATATGGCATGATATACTCGAAAATGAAGATATGAGCTGGATAACTATAAATCATGAAGGGGCCTAAGTCATTTTTCGGGAATGTATCTCCTAAGTACTTGCCTTGTAATTAAGGGCAAGACCTTTTAAAGGAAAAGACATTGTCTTGAACAACCTTTACTAGGTTGTCCATACGAAATGACTAGATACGAAAAGACATGATAAACTAGAGTAACTTTAACTCATAGTTAAGTATACCTCTTATGGTATAGGTCAACATATTCTCAGTCTAATCATTAACTAGACCCTTTCGCGGGAGCGACACACCTATTGTTTTAGAGGTGTGTTTGTTCGTCCCGTAGAACATATATTGATGTCACTCTTCAGTCTCGATCATCGAGAGAGAAGAGTTTATGCTTATGTAAGTGATTGAAGAAGTGAATAGAGTTTTATGAGTTAGTCTCTCTTATCTCTGTTCTCCACACTACTGAGTGTGAGTGATCTGGAGTCTAACGCATTTCATGAGTTTCTCTCTGATCAGACAGACGCTCTAGTGCATTACAGTCATTTGCTGAGTTTTCGTAAAGCATGCTCTAAAGAACTGTCTTTAAACTATCTTATTCATCTGTTGCGAATACTTTCTTTTCGGCACTCGAATAACGACTATCTTTGGTATAGTCTAGCACGATCATTGAATAAAGCTGTATGTATACATATGAGATGACAGTCCCTGCCTGAAGAATTAGGTCTCTGATCTGTCTTCCTGATTGGCATTGACATAAGATTCTAACGTATTCTAAACTCTTCGTGTTGTTTAACCATTAAGTTGTACTTTAGTTGTTGAGGACTTCTATCTAGAAACAAATAGTTCACGAACGCGATTAATTAATTGTCTGCACAATCGTAAATACATCGAACAATTCTCAATTCTCTGTTGACACCTTAATCAGCCAGAGTGTAGTACCGTTGTACTACTCTGATAATATCTCATTTGTAGAACGTGCTTCATCCAATTCGATAGAGGCCAGATTGTTGTTCTGAATTTATTAACATTACCCATCCCAAATATAAGTAATACTGGTTATTTTTTAATGTCTGTCGACAACCAGAATAACACTCGAAACCACTTGCCATAATTGTACCAAAAACATAACTTTCAAACGCTGTCCTCTGTGGGAACGACATAATTTACTATAAAATCTATATTAACCTTGTTGGTATAGTATGACAGTTCGACAGTACTGCAAGTGAACCTCTTTGTCGAGATATTTGCTTTTGATATAGTGATACTTAATTTCAATATGCTTACTCCTAGAATGAAATCTAGGGTTGGCTAATAAAGCAACGACACTTTGATTATCACAAAATAGTGTTGTCAGAGCATATTGATTTGGATTGATATCTGAAAGTAAGTTTCTCAACCATACTGCTTCCTTTGTCGCTTGAGAGGCTACGATATACTCTGATTCCTTGAGAGGCTGCGATATACTCTGATTCCTTGCTTGCAACTGTTCCTTGAAATAGGACCATTGCTGAGGAAGAATGTAAATCTGGAAGTTAAAGATTGAGAACAAAAAAAAGAAGCCTTCATGGCTTAAGGACTAACCTTTCTTTAAAGGGATGTGCAGGTACTCATGAAAGTGCCAGAAGAATAAGAATCGGAACAAAAAGCCTTCAAAGCTTAAAACAACAAACAAAGAAGGCTTAGAGGAGTCTAGAAAGAAGGCTTATTTCTAAGTCTATAATGAAGGCTCAAAGGAGTCTATAAAAAAGGCTTATTTCTAAGTCTATATTGAAGGCCCGGAGGAGTCTACAAAGAAGGCTTATATCTAGGTCTATAATGAAGGCTTAGAGGAGTCTATAAAGAATTGGGACAAGGCCAAGGGACTAAATACCCTATTGACCTTTTTCCACCATGATTGAGGATGGGCAACCTCTAGAAAAAAAGTCCCAGGAATTGATGGATATTATGCAAAACAAGATGGGCATATACTTTGGCTTTTCCCTAGCAAGATTACACTTGGGGTGAATTCCCAAGTTGTGATAATATAAATCTATATGAAATATAAAGTGAAGTTTAAACCATGTGCCACCTACCTCCACCTACTTTTCCACATGCATCCTAGGCTATTTGACACCTAATATGGGACGCCCTCCTACAGTCCTACTTGTTTATCCAACTCATCCTAATCTCACTCCCAAACTTGTACACCTCACCAATTCACCCTCTCTAACTAATACACCTCATTCATGCACTCCACTTCACCTATAGTCCAAATGGAGTCTTTCCCACACCTCATGGCACTTGAGCTTGACACCTCACACAGGTGTTGGAATTTCCTCGGTGCAGATTCTCAGGTGGTGAGATCACGGGCACTCAAAGCCATATACCTCAGTACGATCAGGGAGACAGTGGTGTCAGGATCCCATGAGCGACGACTCAGGGATATTCTTGTGTTTGCATGGGGTTGGGTGGCACATAGCCAGGGAGAGCGAGCAGATGCTAGGAGGTGATACTATGGAGATTGGCTTGCTTAGCAGGATGGTGACCAGGATCGGAGACATCAGGTGAGCATAGTATGTGGATGACGAGTCCATTGGGGTGACACTCATGGACATGCTACAGTTGCTCAGGTATGAAATGTCATTCGATGTATGGACGATGTTCTTTAGCTGGTGCATCATGTGTGATGACCTAGGGACGGGTCAAGTCTACTTGGAGGTAGGTGACATGGAGTGTACTTGGGGTGGTACATATTCTGAGGGCATGGAGTGCATTACAAGGTGATGTGCATCCAGTATGCCCATGGTTGTGAGCCAGCAAGGACGGAGATGGTTGCTCAGGGAGTGATAGTTGATACTTCGGCAAGTGATCAGGTGAGCTGCATGGTTATATGCACTAATCTCCATATTGGCATCACATGTTGTTTCTATCCATCATTATTTGGTGAGTAGGATGCAGTTATTTGGTTAGATCTAGTTGGAGTCTAGTTGCACTACCGGTGGACATATTCTTGGGGAGCTATCAGCAGGTAATGGATACTCAGTGATCAGATGGTACAGGGTACATGTTTTTTATGGAGCTATTATATCTGATATGCTACAAGATTGTGGGTGAGTTTCTCATCATGATGGTGGATCTATTTTGTATTTGCTTTGGTTTGGTTGACATGATGGATACAGTGGGGAGATAGGCTCCTTAGTGGGAGGCCTATATACTGGTCAAATCATAGTTGGCAATGTCAAGCATGGGAAGTTGAGCCTACATGGGATGTAGGAGAGGCAAATCATCATTAGTATCTATGGGAGATAGGCGAGCTACCCAGGTATAGCCTATGGTGAGGTTTGCATACATTCATTCATTGAGTCCTTGGTAGACTCTTGTGCTTGAAGCATGGGGAATGGATGTTGATCAGCTTTCAGGTTCTATAGGATAGATTTATATGCTTGGATGTGAGGGCATCTTGGTTGGTTACAAGTATAGAGCCACGGTCGGGGACCTGATTTGGTGACCAATGGTGTAGCAACGGATCTACAGATGGCACAAGTGTTGGTACGACAGGATACCACAGTTTGCGCAGGCCATGGTCATGTATTTGACACTTTATCATTTGTGTTGGTTTGCGTGAGTGTGTGTGGGCTTGCATGTTACCTTGTCATAGGAGTCAAGATTCGAGTCAAAGTTTTATGTGGTTGTGCATTTGCTACGTGTGAAACAAAGTAGTCATTTTATGCTCATTGACTTGTCATTGTCTACTAGTTGTCTATCTGGTGAGGGTACAATCTTATGGTGGTAGTAATATTTCCTCAGGTCGCTCATTTATGTCAGCTTTACAAATTTGTGCTCGTAGGTGTTTGGTAGGATGTCAGTCTAGATAGATGGAGGATGTAACTTTCATGGTGGCAGTGGGATTTCCTCAGTTCAACAATGTTGCTCATGTGGTCCACATGTGTTTCAAGTTGGATGGGGACGAGTCAGTTGGTCGAGAGTATGGTAGACTCTCAGTATGAGCATTGTGGTTGAATGGTACTTTGTGTGTCAAACTTGGTGGTCCGTTGGTGTGCTTGAGTGTGAGTCAAGTATAGGGTAGCATGGATATGCATAACATCTTTTGGACACTCCAGACATTGCTACAGTTTGTATTTCTTTACCCCTATCACATTTGAGCTTAAGGGAGAGAGTTAGAAATCAGAGTTAATCTGATATACATTTTATGTAAGCTCTAAATGTGATATTGTAATTAGTGTACAGTGAATTAGATTTGCTGTATTCAGTTGTGTTCGGGACATGATCTGTTAGGATATATTGATCGGGCATTGATCCCGTAGATGGCTACTTGGATTAGCCGGGGAGCCACACATGGGAAGAAATTAGCTTGTACAGTGATTTTGGTTTCGTTATGCTATACTCGAGGGCATGTCTCAGGTTTGTCAGTTATTTAGGCCATATTGCGCCTTGTTCTAGTTTGGCAGGTGGTAGGCCAATTTTAGGACACCTGTCCTTTCATGCAGTTAGTGGCTTTGCTATATGTACTGTGTTTCTTCATAATAGACTTAACTTTTGCTATGCCATCTATGAGAGCTTGTGAGGAGTGGATATGGTGATTGTGTTATGTGATCTGCATACTGCACTAGATTCTATCAAAATTTCAACTCGCAAAGGGTCCAACATTTTTTTGGTGCCATTGCCGGCAGGGAGACGTTGCTAAACAGTCATAGGAGTGTAGTTAATGTTTCCATTTTTTTTCCTGTTTTACATGATACTTTTACAGTAGCTTTACTCGCCATCAGTACAATGTGCTCAGAACCCTCAGATCTAGCATGCTGCATGTTGGCAAGTAATAAGTTATTACTCACCTATTTTTTGCCAGTGAACTTCAAATAAAGAAACAGCCCTTTGATGACTAACATAGTGAAGTCTGAGGCATCACCATATTTTTGGTAATACCCAATTCCACTTTTAACCAATATGACAAAACTATGAAACATGATTAAGCATCATTATAGCGTAGCTGCTGGAGGTTCTGAAGCAACATTTGCTTGGGCCTTTTTTTTTTCATTATAGATACGTTTACGACATTCTTTTATGTGATGTCCCATTTTCTTGCAATAACTGCACTTAATATTCTTTTTATTAAGTGGTTTATTTTCTGATTTTTTTTCTTGGGATTGATTTGGTAAGAAAAACTTTTTCTTACCACCCTTTTTATTGTTCGACTATAAGGCCATAGTAGTCTCGCCAGACATACCGTTGTCTTGTCAACGAACTTCTTGTAATAATGAGGAAGTGACCTTCTGCAAGGTCAAATTTGCTTACGTGCCTAAAGACACCACAAGATTTTCATAAGATTCTGGAAGACTCCCTAAAAGAGTCATGACCACATCCATATCGAACACAGTAGAACCAACTGCCGCAAGTTGACCCACCAAAGACTTAAAGTTATTGATATGATCAGCCATTTTATCGGTTTCAGACATTCGAAGTTGGAAAAACTTCTTACGTAAGACAAGACGTGTATTTACATCTTGAGATTCGTACGTTTGACATAAAATGTCCCATGCCTCTTGCGAGGTTTTGGCTTGACTGACATGAATAATAACATTCTCTCTTAGGTTCAGAATAATAGATGCTAAAGCACGACCATCTCTAAGCTCCCACTTGCTCTTAGAGTCCCCTGATGATGATATCAGTGGGCTTAAGTTCAGTTCCCTCAACTATTTTGAGCAAGTCTTTTTTAAGTAATAACATTCGCATTTTGAGTTTCCATAAATGAAAGCCAGTACCGTCGAATCTCTTAGTGAGACGATGGGTTTCAGTTAAGGCAACCGCCATTTAGATAAATGGGGCAAAATCAGAATGCCAATAATTGTCTTGAAATGGAATGTTGAAAAAAAAAACTTATAGAAAAGTAGTAGGAATTTAGAGATAGTGCTTTTTAGAATAATGTTTTATATAGAGGTGGTGTTAAGAAATCGAAAACACATGTTATTGACAGTGTTTTTAAAAACCTCTTAAAGTAGGTAGTTAAACAGTAAGCATTTAGACATTTCTGGATCTTAATAAACGGAAGCATTGATTGTGAAACGAAAAAAAAATGTTTAAAATGCTCCCTTTTAGTTGTCGTATTACAACATTGCTGGTGGGCAGTTTTTGAAGTAGGAAAGTATGGGATGAAGCATCCGTCAGACGTTGCCAGGTCGTTGCTTCATACTGTAGAAACAACCGTTTGACAGGCAGCAATCGCTTGAAGTGTGGCTGTTGGCGCGTCAGAGTGGTGGCGCATAAGATGAGCGCTCGTCAGATTCATATCAGATGTGCGTTAGGCGCGCTAGAAGTGTGGGTTCTGTGCATTGTTGCAGAGAAAATGGGGCGACAGAAGCATCCATCTTTCTGGCTGCAGGCTGCCTTAGAACGCGTCATGCAGCAGGTCAGATATCGGGGACTTTAATGAAATCTGCACAGCGCTTAAACCTTAGAGAAATCTGCAACTTAGTGCATCGCTGCGCCTAAGAAAGGGCACGTTATCAGTTTCAGAAATGCGCCCATCAGAGGCACACTTCATAAATGCGCGTCAGCATCCATCAGGTCGTGATAAGCTCTGATACCATATTATCAGAGAGAATGCGGAAGCATAAGAGAGAGAGAAAGGAACGATTGAATAGAATGAATTGTGAGCAGAATGCTCATACAAGAGTATATGAGGGAGAGAGAAGACACGCTGACGTGTTGGTGTCGTTTGGGGACCCAGCCTTTGGTGTGACGTGGCAACCACGTATTTATGACATTTAGACTACTATATTCTTAATAATTGACACCTGCACACGACTATATTTTCAAGAAATAGTGCTCCTTTCAACCTGTGTTTTATAATTATAAAGCTCAAAAATAGCACTAGAAACATTAAAAGCAAAAGAAGAACTTTATACCTGAATCAGCTTAGAAGTTTCTCACCATCAAAGTCAATTGTTGCATCTCAGGCAAAAAGGTTTTCATCTTTTCTAGATTTTCAAATCGTACAAGATACTTGACCTTTACAATATTTACATTGCTCACATTTCCAGAAGAGGGAAACATTACATATTCCCTATAACCCTGGTATGGATCCCAGGGCATCCATCCTAAAGAGCGCATAATTGAATCAACTTCATCGTCACCTAAATTGGGCGCTTTTCCTGGAAACTTTTCATGACTTATCTGGCGTGATCCATCACCATTAGCAGCCGTGGAGTTTGATATTTCCTGGATATTCGAGCGATAATTTTCCATTTCGTGGGGAAACAGATGTTTGTTGGGAAACAGATGAATTTTGCTGCAGAAAATTGCTACACAATGCGTATCTTCTATCACGTGGCAAAGAACGCTCAGAAAAGTCTGCGTGAGTTGGACACTGTCTGTGTCTCTCTCTCTCTCTCCACACACACACACAGTCTTATTTATACTTGTGCGGGTGGTTGTTGAATTCAGTCCCCGCAATCCTAAAAGTAAAAGCAAAGAACCGAGAACTTTTGAATTTTAAAGATTTTGTTCAAAACGTTTGCCACGTTGATATTTCTTCGTGGGTTCAATGTGGTGCGAAATCCAGTTCAACAATAACAATTATATTACCATTTTGCAACAATTGAAGTGCATTGAAAAGCCACATATTGGAATCCTTTCTTCTTCTTTATTCTGTGGCTCATGTGGAAATCTACAATTTGACTTTTCAACATGATCTTCCCACTCTTAGATGTCTACTTCCACTAGTGTAGCCTTTTCTTCTTGATATGACACATCGATGGAGGTCAAATATGCTCCATACACTCTTTGAACTCATTTGGTTGCCATTTTCATCAGATTGAGAATGTGTATAGTGCAATATATTTTGCATCAATGCTTTTCCATATAAGCAACCATATAGATGTTTAGTTACATAGAGTCACTTTATATAAATATGAATTTATGTTGAAAAGTAACATTGTATGTTAAATTATTCTCCTATTTCTCCCACTGAATAATCGATCTTTAATCTCCATCCATTCTATTACACAGCTAGAAAACTTTGTGTTTATCCACGCAGAGTATCCACGCCAGACCCGACACATAGTCGATTTTTCGAAATTTTGCTTGTGTAAAACATCCACGCGTGGATTATTGATGCCAAAATTTTTTTGAACACGCCTCCGGGAAAGCAGTTTTGGTGTGGATAATCCACGCAAATTTCAGTTTGTTCACCAGACGAGACTGGAAGTTAAAGATATCCACGCGTGGATATCTTCTGTGTGGATTATCCACACAATTTTTTTTTTTGCATGTTCATAATGACATGAGATTAGTCAAATAAAAATATTGCTAAAGTGAATTATATTATGATGAGGCTATATATATATTTTTTCTAAAGTGAATTATATTATGATGAGGTTTTTTTTTTTTTTTTGCATGTTGATAATGAAATGGAATTAGTTAAATAAATATTTTTCTAAAGTGAATTATATCATGATGTTCCTAGATGATTGGGATTTTTGATGAGGTCGGCCACCTACTTTCGTAAGACAGTTGACTCGAGCTACAAAGAGGGTAATTATGCATGATCTAAGGCTTTGAGAGCCAGGGGTTTAGGGTTTACCCTAATGGCACTCTACCTAATCTCATATCCAAGATCATTTGATATGAATTGAGAGCTCATTTTGTACATACTTTGAGAGATTACCAAGAGATGGTGATTTTGGCAAGTTTGCTCTTTAATGAAGAATTGATGAATGATGAATGTGATATTTTTTGTGTCTCATGAATAGATCTGAATTTGAACAAAGTATTATACTTTCCACGTGTGTGATAGGATGTGGAGATCAATTATTTATAGTTTTATTGTGGTGTTCAAAAGCTCTTGCCAATTAGATGCAAAATAGGTTGAATTGTGTGCTAGTTTTCTATCTATAAGATAAAAATGAAACCTTTGATGCCTTTTCAATGTTTTAGTATCCAAATGAGGTTCATAACCTCTGATTTTAACATGGTCTCAAAGCCCAAATGCAGCCATCAAGGCTCAAATACAAGGAAGAGAGAAGCAATCACAAGTTGATGATTGTTTAATTTTTATTGCCCTTATCACTACCTTAAGTTTGATGATGTTCCTTCAAGTGTGAATGAAACTGTAGCAACAAAAGAGTGGTTTGATGTAATGAAAAGTGAGTATATGATGCATTGTTTGAGATACTTGTAAAATTATTGATCCTCCATCAAAGATACAAAATGTTATTGTTTGCAAATGGGTCTTTAATATCAAGTTTAATCAAGATGGTAGTGTGAACAATTATAAAACAAGACTAGTTGCCAAGGGATATGCCCAATTCAAGGGGATTGACTATGATGAAACATTTGATTTTGTCATAGTTTGTGGTGGTGATTTCATTAACTCACATGTTTTTAGTGATTTACTACCTTTGCAACATTTGTTAAATGATGCGAATTTTCTTGGAGCATGAAGTCGTACATCTATCTTCACCGACATTATCTCCAAAAAAATGGGATTGAAGTCAAACTATGTCTATTCTTTTAACTTGACCATAAATGCGATTCTATTTTGGCTAAATAACAATCATTTGAAAGCATTGCAAGAATCAATTTCATTCAGAATTGCAATAATCAATTTTTATTCAAGATTACAAGAATCAATTTCATCAATGACAACATCTTGCAATTCATCTCCTCTTAGATGATTTTCATCATCACTATCACTTTCAAAAATTATTTCCATATCCTGACTATTAGAATTTCTATTCTCAACATCTATGGAAGTGGGTGCTTCAAGTATGGTTTGACGATTTATTACATCTCTAGGTAGCTCAATCTCATAGTTAAAATGAAGGTTTTCCAGTTCATTCTCAACATCTGCACCCTCAAATACTCGTCGTGAACGTGGTTCAACTTGATCTACAAACCACCATATCTTGTTTAGTTGATCTTGTTGAAAAAACACCTGCAAAAATCACTATTTTAGAACATATCGAAAACTCAAATACTAAAGTCACTTGCAATAAAATGAGAAACATTATAGCATAGCATGTGCACCTGCTCACAGTGACGAGACAACACCAATGTGTCAAAGGACTCCATGCTCAATGTTTTTGATGAATCAATCGCAAAAAATCCACTTGGATCCGATTTTACGGTTGCATTTGGCCCTCTACAAACTACCTTGAACCATTTCACATCAAATAAAAAATAGTGTCCACTTTCACCAAATGACACATCATAAGTATTTTGTATAGTTCCTACGTATTCTAGATCTCCTGAGATGGGATTTCGATCTCGTGCATTGCTTTGACTTTCTTGTTGGAAAGATGCTATTACACCACAATCGTGTGTAAATCTCTTGTTATCAATCCTTTCAACATGAAAGTGGAAACCAAAAGCCCATATAGCATTATACATTCTGCACTGCCACATGACAAACATGAATCTCATAAATAATCATTGTGAATGAACATGGTGTTTCAAAATGATTAAACAAATATTGTTATAAACAAGAATGTTCTAATAATAAAGTATCTAAAGAATAATACCTTCCATTTGCATCCTCTTGCAAAGTCCCATTCTGCATTTGATATTTTTTGTGCCCTCTTTTGTTGCTTTTTGTAGTGTGTCATGCATCCACTCTATAGTGCATTGCTTGGGCAATGGCTCAAGATCATGTGAACTTGAGGTCATGTGTCTACCTCTATTTTGTCGTTGGCGCTTTCTAGATAAGGCCCTCTTTTTTTTTTCTTCTTCATATAGGTCTAAACATTTAGCCAATCTTTCACAAACATCCTCTTTGGAGGCATCTCTCTCTCAACTCTTCCTCCAAAACCTCTTGTATGAGTGTCTCTGAATGGATGGCCTTCACGCAAGTATTTACGATGATTTTTATAAACCACTTTTTTGAGACTAAAAGACTATCTTCCCACAAGATTTGGCCCGCACAAAAAACAAGCATTTTTTCCAGCCGTTCGAAAGCCTGCCTAGCAAATGGATACTATCAATCACTATTAAAAAAAGTATGTCAAAAAATAATTATAGCCATTGTAGTATATCATGTAAATGTCAAGAATCACTAGTTGTATGTAACTATAAACAAACTCCTATGTACACAAGATAGACATTGTTTGAATGATTACATGAGCATTCACCTAATCCTGGATAGTCATGCATTGTCCACATTACAATGGCATGTAGTGTACACTCCCTCTCATGTAAGGGGCGCGAAATGTCATATGCTTTTATACCCTTCTACAAATCTTCGAACTCGTCAATAAGCGGCTCAAGATACACATCCATGTTCTTAACCTTGCGTTGGCTAGGGATTAAAAGTGCCAACATATTTACCAAGCAAACAGGCCAAATGGACCACGTAGTTGCTCGTACACCAAAGGGGTTCACACCATCTGTTGCAAGACCAAATCTCACATTTCTTGACTCATTGGCAAAGCTTGGAAACTCTTTGTTGATGTGTTTCCATGCAGGTGAATCTGAAGGTACCCTCATCATCCCATCCGTAGAGGTATGGTGTGCATGCCAGTCCATAAGTTGGGCAAGAGATTTACAACAAAATAAATGTTGCAATCGTGGAATTACTGAAAAATGTCAGAAAACTTTGCACGGAATGATTGCCCCTTCCAAATCATCTCTATATCGAGGAGTATCACAAATGGGACATTTCTTGAGTGATTCGTACCTTCCTCGATATAAAATACAATCTTTTGGACATGCATAATATTGCTTGTAGTCCATCCCAATGCTAGTCAACATCTTTCGTGCCTCATCTCTTGTCTCAGGCATGACATTCCCTTCTGGGAGAATTTTGTTTTTCAATGTACATGACAAAAGAAGTCATTGTAAAAAAAATATCACTCGATGTCCAAATTGTAAATTTTGTTTCAAAGCAAAAATGACAAGTAGATGAAAAAAAATTTACTCAAATAATGATGTGTGGCTTTGGTTTCTCCATCCATATTTGTCTTGAAGATTCAATAGAAGTAGAGAAGTTGCCAAACGAGATGTCTTTGCTCCAAGATACAATGCGGTCTTTGATTCTTCTCACAATTTTCTTTCTTCTTTAGACAAAAGTGCCTCCTCATCTTGTTCATTGTGTCTAGTTGCAATATTGTTCTCATACATATCATCCAACATGTCTCCCATGACTTCAAATTCATCATTCATTGGAAGCTCATTTTCATCGTTGGAACTTGTTTGCGAAGAAGTAGATCTAGATGAGCTAGATTCAGATGCATTAGTCTCTTGATTAATGCGCTCATCAATTTCCATCATCTCTTTTAAGCCTTGACGTAGACGACGAGGTAATTGCTTTAAATGTGGACCGTTGTATTGCATTCGTCGTCTACGTTGACCATTACGAGGATTATTGTCTCCAACACTATAAGAGGATGAAGAAACCTATATATCAAAATAACAAGAAGTAGGTTGAAACCATGCTTGACAAACATTTCCTCCCAATACTTGATAGATCTAAATGTTGCATATGAATATAAATTACCTCTTAGTTTAAAAAGTATGAACATACCAATGTATCTATTAGACAGATTTGTCTTTTCAACTTGTTAACATTCAAAGAACTCAAAGACGAATAATGCTCCTAACATTTAATCTAGACAAATGACGAATAATGCTCCTAACATTTGACATATTTAGTGACACAAACCAAATACAATCAAGATGCATGGATTATACATCTCTACATATCAACAAAATTTAAATCTTCACATTTGACTTATTGTCTTTTGCAAACATTTGGGTAGTAGACGGTTGAAACTATACTTGATGAACAATTCCTCCCCAAACCTGATAGATCTAGTGGCACAGACCATTACATAAGTGCCCTTTACATCCCTAGTAAAATATTCTTCTTTTCCATTGGTGTGTTCTTCAAAATCACAATTCGTCAATAGAGGGTGGCCAATGGAACTATTTATATATGGAACAATGTTTCCATGCACATCTGGATGTCCATCAATGTATGTACGATTTGCCCTTGAGATGTTGCCTCCTTGCACGCGTTGCTCCTCTGAAAAACAAGCATTTGAATTCAAGCCATATACTTGCATCCTCCATTGGTGACGACACGAAGCATGCCAATCACCCCAATTGTTTTGAGGTCCTGCATATGGCATCAATGTCACAACACTATTTAAAGGGACCTCAATACTACTCAATGCAAAAAGGCCCAAACCAGCCTAAAAAAAGTGTTCACTAGGCATGATCATGTACATTTGACCCCAATATGTAAATAATGTTCCATTTAATGGTAATGGTCATTGGAGTGGCCAACACGAATATCTACTTCTAATAAAAGTGTTTACTAATGGTTGCAAGCTAGGTGGAAGAGGAAGGTCAGACAAAGAACCTAGAATGTCTTTTGACACATCAACAGTGCGTAGTAATTTGCAATTATCTTTCAAACTAGTCATAATGCGTCCAATAAGTGTTCTCGTTTTTAAAGAGGTGGTCAAGTTTGTGGAATCCACGTGGAGTATCGTGGAAGACTCATGTGCAACATCTAGGATAGGTGTGGTTGGGTGGTAAGAACGTTCTAGAGATTTGGAGACATGGATTGAATCACAAGGCATTGATGAACTAATTATATCATGCAAGGGGTCATCATCAACAAGAGCATCATCCAGGACCAATGATGATCCAAAATCAATATTCATGTGATTTATCCTATCAATAATATTCTCGATCTCTCTTGCAACTCTTTTTCTTGAAACCAACTTATGGTCCTTCTTCTGCAAAAGTTGAAAATAGATGTATCAGTCTCTCTCTCTCTCTCTCTCTCTCTCTCTCTCTCTCTCTCTCTCTCTCTCTCTCTCTCTCTCTCTCTCTCTCTCTCTCTCTCTCTCTCTCTCTCTCTCTCTCTCTCTCTCTCTCTCTCTCTCTCTCTCTCTCTCAAGCATGAAAAATAAATTAATATATAATACAAACCGTAAACCAGTAGCATGAAACACACACACAAACACACACACAAACACAAGCACGCACACACACACACCCACACCGACCCTAAACACACATGAAGAGAAAAATAGAGAGAACATTATAGAGTGCTAATCAAAACTCCCGAACCACACGATTATATCCTACTCCAGAATGTCACCACATGCTCCCTCCTTGCAGCGTTTGGGATTTTTTGTGGAACTCATCTTCCAACAAATTTGAACCACGTCTTTAACAGAAGAAAACAAGGGCTACACACCTTCCTAAAATTGGGAGTGCTGGTTACCTTTAACTCTTTCATGATCTTCTCTCTCTCTCTCTCTCTCTCTCTCTCTCTCTCTCTCTCTCTCTCTCTCTCTCTCTCTCTCTCTCTCTCTCTCTCTCTCTCTCTCGTGAATGAGTCTATTATGGGTGATTGAATATGGAAATCAAGATTAACTACATCTAATCATTCTATTTGGATTTTTTCTTTTTGAAGCAAGTGAGAGATTAACTTCATCTAATCATTCTATTTGAATTTTTCCTTTTAGAAGCAAGTGACAGATTAACTTCATCTAAATATTCTATTTGGATTTTTCCTTTTAGAAGCAAGTGAGAGATTAACTTCAAAGTATCGTGGCACTCATCCTATCGCTCAATATCTATTGTCCAAACTATACTTGAAGTGTCATAAGGGTCAAAGATTAAAGCATTTTCGAAAAACACTTTAAAGAGTTTACCTCTTGTACTCTTGGATTCTCTGTGTGCACTCCATTGGCCCAAATATGATTGTTGACAATCCTCCTTGTTCGAATCCTAAGGCCTTTGCAGTGTGTGCATGTACATGGTATCCTCTCATCATATTCTTGTTGAAACTGGTCCAATAATCCAATTGCAAATTGCACAAATTCTTTCAGTGTCATTCAAGTGAAAATTGACATATTCTAACATGTGACAAAAATTGACAAAATAGTCTTTGTACATTTAGTGCATTTTCAACCTTCATTTGTGATGGAGTGGTGTCTTGGCTTTCCAAAGAGCAATATACTATATCCAAAGAGCAAATCGAATTATATCACTATTACAAATAAAAAAATTATGACATAAATCAATATACATACATGTGATGGATCTATAGGCGGTCTACGTCGACTGATGGAAGTGCTTGAAGATGAACCAGTCAATAGTTGTTCATTGTACTTTAGTCTTGATTGCTCTTTTTTTCTGTGATAGAGCTCAATTCTTTTTTCTTTCTCTAAATTATGTGGAGGTACGATAATTTCCCTAGAATTCATAATTCCAATCAAATATCATTGTAAGAATAAATTTGCAAGAAAAATTATACACTCGTATTCAAATAACAAATAAAGTGCAATTGATGTCAATATCAATAACAATATATACCTGCTGTTGCGATCATCAGATGAGTCACTATCTGATGAAGATGACATCGTCGATGACATATACACATTGTAGCCAGCTACGCTATACCACATCATAATTAATCATTATGAGACTATATGTTCTGAACAAATATAATAAAATTTGTTAAAGACATACCAACATCTAGTCCATGTATATTCTACTCATGCTTAATGTAAATATAATATTCTAGTAACATTGCTATCAAGAAAATTGCTTGGGTGGGGCAACACATGACGAGCAATCAAAATGAGGTTCATACTGACAAATGTTAGACATCAGTAGATAGTGCGTGCAGGCCTATCTCAACTAATTTAAAGACCACATAGCAGTCAATGTTCGAAGCTCTCAGTTGAAACTCTTGTCTAAGATGAGTGATGGTCTCAAGGTAAATCTCTTTGGATTGGCCTAATGTGCCATGGTATCTCATGACAAGCAATATGCATTCGCCTTTTCTATCTGTGGTTGCTTTATATGCAAGAAATCACACCATTGATCAACATCTTTATTACAATGCTAAATGATATTTCAACTAATTACTATGATTTCATATAAGGTTATATAGGTCACACACCAACAATTAAAAAGATTTATCATATAGGTCACATATCACTAAGGTCCTCAATATGGCATAAATGCTTTTGATCATGAATCTAAATGTCCCCATGCAACCATTTAAGCGGCCACATGACAAAAGCAAAAATTTTCTACTTGACCATATGATTATGTCATCAAATTATATCAAATCTATGACACCTAGATTATTAGTAAACTAAATGTTTTATGACATCACCGATTTGACATAATATTATGTCATAAAATCTTTAAAAACTTGCCAAATTACTTGTTTAATAATAATATGTACTATTTCTTATCTCACGATTTTGTCTTTATGTCAAATCTCAAGAAAAATAAAATTTATAACAATATAAAACTAGTGTTAACAATTAAATACTACCATAATGATCTTTGAATTGATTTTTTTACATTCCATCATATTAAAAAATATATTTTATGTAAAATCTTACGATAAAATATTCTCATAAAATCTAGAAAAGATTATGAGACTATTGAATGACATTTGAAGCATGCAAGCCCATGCGGGGGACCCTCTCACGTGCCAAGAGAGGGAAAAAAAAATGTGTGGAACATCCACGCGTGGATAACTTATGCGTGGATAATCCACGCAAAACTTGAATGCCAATAAAATGGCATTTCCACGAGCATTCTTGCTCCTCTTCTTTTGCTTTCAAGTTTTATAGGTTTTCTAATCTAGTGTTTAGTGCCCTTGCTTGCTATTGCTCTTCTAAGCTCTATAGATCTTGCTTGCTTGCTTTTGGTTGCTCTTCATTGCTAGTGATCTTGCTCTTGTTTTTGCTTGCTCTATTGATGTTCTTTGTTCTTGCTTACTATTCATCTATTGCTTTCTATTCATTGCTTACTCTTCTAATCTAAAAGTCTTCAATACTCTTTCACTCCCATTCTCCACTACTTTCTAACTTTTAAAGTTTTTCTTTGATACAATGTCTTCAAGTGGTAGGTCAAGTGGAAGCTCAAGTGAGAGACCATCTAGGAGAAGAGCTCCTGAGGAGCCCAAAGAATATAATCAAGAGTGGTTTGAGAATCTATCTCCTCAACAAAGAGATAGAATAAAAAATCTTGTGTTATCTTCTTCGGGTAAATCATCAGAGAGAAGATCTTCAGAAGATGCCCCTTCTCGAGAATCGTGTAGTGTGTATTATGATCTCAATCCACGTGGTAGAGTTATAAAAAATACGTGTGGCAATGTAGTTCATGCACGTTTGCATGATTTAGTTGCTTTATATTTTGGTAAAGATTACATGATCGATTGGTCCTCCCAATCGCTTGAAGACAAAAATAAAGTAATAGATACTTTGTATTCTAAATTCCCTCAATCCAATGCTTTTAGTAGGACTTGGGCCTTGAATACAATGTGCCTTTGAATTCGAAACAAAAGGCAATTGATGAGAAGAGCCGTGAGAAATCTCAAGAATCCCACGAAGCCTGGATGGTGCTCCAAAAGGGATTGGAGGAAGGTGAAAGGGAAATTGTTGCAAAACAATCCCCAAAAGTATGAATAACAACATAGGGCCGCCGCCGAGAAGCTTTTAAAACATGGCCAAAGTCACTTGGGATCGGGAGGAAAGGGCAATCTAGAGGCCCAATTTGTATGTGCAATATTTTTTAATATGATTCTATTTTTCTAGTGAGATTGTTAATGTTTTTTTATTGCTAAACTATATTGTATTGCTAAACTATGTTTTTTTGTTGAATGTAGCTTAGTGATTTTGGAAGACACATGACCGCCGGGGAGTACAAGCAAGGCTACGATCATGAATATGTTGGCCTTAAGGCTTTTATGGATCCCATGGATTGTTTCCAATCGTAAACTCTTAACCTTTATTGTTTTGTGATTGTTTACTTTGTGGTTTACGGGTAAGTTTAATTTCAAGTTAATTAAATCTTTGATTCTATTTTGTAGAGAGGCTCTACAACTTCAAGTGTTCGTGATGTGGAAGAAAATGTGGAAGAGAACGTGGAAGAGTATGTGAATGAAAGCGAAGGGAAGTTTGAAGATGTGGACACCAACGTACACCTACAAGATGAAGGCGGCGAGGAGGGAAGAAGTGATGATGAGTAGAGGTTCTTAAATTAAATGTAAGGCCTTGTAGAAGGCAATGTAGGAAGAGAGAATTTATTCTCTCATCAATGTACTTCTTTTTAAATCAATCAATATAATGTTTTGGCATCACATCATTTTTGCAAAAATTTTGAATGCATATATTTTTAATCCATGAATGCAAATGTATAGTCTATTGAATGCACATCTACTGAATGCACATCTATTGATTGCAAATGTATCGATTGATGTATTCAATGCAATGCATAGTCTATTTAATGCACATCTATGCAAATGTATCCATTGATTAATTCAATGCAATGTATCTATTTTAGCACATGATTTGCATGCTAGAATGCACAATAAAAAGAAATGGAAAGCACAATGGAAAGTAATGGAAATAGGTAACACATTAAGTTATCAACTAAATATCATATGAATCAAAATAAATGTGAATTTACCTTTACTATTGTATCTCTATTGTTTTGCAATCTTTGCTTTTCCTTTTGCATGCACTTGATCTTTGAATCCTTTGCAATGAAAGCTCATTTTTCATATCCAAACCTACATCACAAACAAAAAAGATCTTAAAACTTATGATCACAAAACACATACTATTAACATCCATCAATGAACTAAAAATCCTAAACACTATCAATCTTCTCACTAACATTCATCCTCATCTCATTTCCACTCCCATCTATACTCTCTTTTTCTCTCTCTCACACGACACAAAAATAGAACGTCACCTCTATTTTCGGAGTGAACCACATTTTGGTTCACGCCAAATGTGTTTTTTTTGGACAAAAAATTTTGTGTAGATTATCCATGCGTGGATAATCCACGCAAATTCCAGAAACCTTTCCGCGTGGATATAAAAAAAAAATCTATCCATGCGATATCCATGACCTCAATTCTCTAGATTTTGCATGGATAAAGCGAATTTTGTGTGGATAATCCACGTGTGGATAATTATCCACGCAATATCCACGCAATTCCACGCAAAAGCCGAGCCTTTTTTATTTTATTTTTACTATGACGTGGATTATCCATGCAAAATTAGAATTCCTATTTCCGGCTCCGGGTGTCGGAGGTTTGCCCGGTTGCCGGTAGTCGGACTTGGCTTGGATAATCCACGTGTGGATAATCCACGCATTTTGAATTTCATGACGTCCGGCCGATCTGCTGTCGGAAAAGACATTTGCGTAGAACATCCACGGGCTCGTATCCACGCGTATATCCATGCCAATCCACGGCTATATCCATGCAAAAAAATTTTTGCCCGCGCATCCTCCTTTGTATTATGCATGGATATTTGCATGGATATTTGCTATATGTGTTCTTGTGTTATCCAATTCTGCAGTTTTATGCATGTTACTACACCGTTTGCATAAATACTCGGGAATCGCTCACAGTTGGCTCTGACAATCTTTATCGAACATCATCCGACATATCGACATCCTCGACGAAAGTCAAAGACTTTGGTCACTTCGGCCATGTCGAATGAAAGACAATTATTGTTTCACTTGAATTGAAACTACAGACTTGCCCTAACTGATTTGCAAGTAAATTTATGGCAAGTCCTAACTGGATGGATGCCAGCTCATTATGGCCAACTGGCTATTGTGATCTATGACCTAATAGTTGTCCTACTGGATATGTGTCAATTGTTTAGTATAAATAGCTGATCATCAAACATTTTCATAAGTTCTCTATTATGTTTTAACACAAAGCTAATTAGGGGATCCCTGACATGTTTTATTGGCCAAGCCATACCTTTATAGCAAATAGCGGTTTCCCAGGCCTCTAGAGGCATAGCCAATAAAGGGTTATACTCACTTCCTCAGTCTTCTTGAAGCTCACAACTTGCACTAATGATATCTTGATCACTTGCGAAGTTCTTGAGCTACCTCTCTTTTTTATTCTTCTCGAGGATCTCTTACAAAATCCTTAATGATATCATTTAAGTTCTCTAACACATACTCTGGCAATGGATCAGAAAGCCCTAATCGCAATTTTATATATTGAGTAAAGGATCCTCCTAACTTTTTCCACGTAGAATCTTCACTCAATTCGTAGACTTTAAGAGAACTATTGTCAACATTGTGTCTAACTCTAAACAATCTATCTTCTGCTAGAAGATGTCTATGGAAATTCTTGGAATAGAAATAACGATAAACCCTTCCATTTCTACTCAACTGACAAAAATCACTTAGTAGAGGTAGCTCTCGCAATCCTAGCCCAGTCATAATAATGTAGATATCGTCCTAATAGCACTTTGGAGTTCTAAGGAGAGTGTTTCTACCAAGATCCATGAATCATTCATTTTGATGTACATGACTACTTTGACCCTAAATCCCTCATTATCAACTGCAACAGCTAAATCCCCAGCCCTTATGACTTTAATGGTGGTGTCTAATGATATCAACTCCACTGAAGCCCATCCGATGATTCTAATTACAGGACAATACCTCCTCGGGTTTGAAATGTAGGCCATATGCTAGTTGATTGTTTCTCTGACACATCAAGCTCGTCTTTTAACTAACACTCCTCGATCAACATAACTCATGTGCTCGTGCGGGTTCTTGAAAATTCTAGAAGAGGATCAAAATACAAACATCCCTAGTCCTACCATAATCAAGCAGTGGCAATATGCAAGGTTTTGGACTTGCTAATGGCTCTGCTAATCTAGAGGCAGCAAAGATGGACACAATCCGTTGTTGCTACATTATTTTCAGACCTATAAGGACGGTGATATACAAATAAGGTGTGGCAGTGTACAAAATATTAGGACCTATGGGAGGACTTGGGCAAAACATTTTCAACATTCATTTCTTTAGGTAGGCAATGATGGTTGTATTATGCAGTTCTTTCCCAAAGTACTCATAAGCACACCCCTTCCATCTAAATAGTCAAGGGGCAACTCAAGTGCAACATACATTTTTCCAACCATCTTGGTTTATAGATGGCCAACAGTGAATAGTCAAGAATCGTATGTTCCAACGGGTTATCTCGACTATTGTGGTTCTAGATGAAGACCGACAATGGGTTTGTTCTAAACTCATGTAGTTTGTTCCAACCACAGTGAGCTTAATCTCGCTCCTGAGTTCCAAGGAGACGCAGATGATTTGCTTAATTTTCTCATCACATTCACTCAAGCAACCATCCTTAAAGACATTCTCCATGCATTCTCAAATCACAACTATCCTACATTTAACTTTATCATAAGACATACCAATACACATCTATGATTCCCTTTAGCATGCTACAATCTTTCTTTTTGAAGATATGGAAGAAGACAGTTTACACCGCTGATCTTTGCAAATAGAAGCTGTAAAAACTGCTATTACATGCACAATTATATCATCACATATTCAATGCACAAGTAGAAGAGTGTAAAAATGAAATAAGGAAGCTCACATGTGAGAATCTTTTCTCTAGCCTCATCCAGCTCTAGCCCACAGGAAATCAGACACCATTCATGTGGTTGACAAGTCCATGAGAATGTGTATTGTTGGAATTCACTTTTGCTGCATAGCTTCTCAAACTGGTAGAAAACTTCTTCGATATAAGAAAAAAAAAAGAGAATTTTTTTTTTTTAAGCACCGGAGAAGTTTCATTGATTAAATCAATCATGAGCCACTGAAGTAAGTGAGAGATGTAAATTCTTGGAAAAAGTCAGACAATAGAACTATTGCATCCACTTGAGGTTGAGTACACATCTAGACACGTTCTGATATCAAATGCATCCATCAATTATCATTTTGTAGAAGTAAATTGCATTCTCATATCCCCAAAGTGCATGGATCTGAGATGGGCATATAGTGAAATTTGATGGGATTGGGAGCATAAGCCGATCTAGGTGCACGGGATGGGTGTGATGCAGGAACTACCATGATCTGTTGTTGTCTGATTTTAGTGATTAATCGATGGCCCTGGATGATGTTGTTGAGAACTAGACTCCATTCCCAATGGATGAGGCGGTTACGAACCAGTACCATGAACTTCACCATGAGCAGTTAGCATTACACATTATTGTGTACTGAGCTGAAGAGAAGTTTTACCACAAACATAAGCTCTTTTGGGTCCGTTATGTGGGACCACATCCCCAATAGAGGTCGCCAAAATGTTAGCCAAATTTTTGACATGATAAATCAGGGAAAATCTAGGGAGAAAATAATATATTGTTTTATCAGTTGTATGTAAATTTGCTACTTACTTAGTTTGACCGGCAAAATTTTTGGCCCATATAGCCATAGTCGAAGGGGTCCCAATCGGCCCGAAATGGACTACCAAGAGATTGGATAAATAAATCAGCCTTAGAAATGGCTGTGTAAATTTTTGTTTTCATGATTTTACCGAACTTTTGGTGGAATGCCAATATAACCGGAATTTTATATTAATATAATATGATGTTTGAGACTTTTTCATGTTCTCTTTTCACCCAGCCCATATGGAAATCAGAGACAGCCAATATTTTCGAGCACCTGGATATTTGGAAAATATCAAGAATTTTGGACAAAGGCCAGCATTCTTCACTAATCGATCTTTTTGGGCCAAAAACGACAATCAAAAGCCGAATGAGAAATACCATCACCAGAAAATTGGGCACCACAAGTATCAAATACCACATTAGGACAATGGGCCATGGGACAAAAATGGGCAAAACCTTCATACTTAAGGAAGTACCTAATGCATAAGGGCCACCCAAAGATCAATTATCATGAGAGACCGGGAAAATGTCAAAGACCATCTGAACCTAAGAAGATGCCGACAAGATGTCAAATACCGGGCATAAGACCTTGACATGATCATGTTAACAAATGGGACATTTCTATTGGATGAGAACATTGACCAACATGGGCCATGTACCTTGGTCATGGGTGCCCATGTGGCCATATCCACACTCTTCAATGCCATTTAAGAGTCCACATGGCACAAAGCTAAAAGGTCAAAGGGCAAAAGGGCAAAAGGGAGTGAAGAGTTAAAAGGGTGGGCCCTCAACCATTGGAGGATAAGTATACTTGACCAATCATTACTCATCATCATTCCATGACTTTCACGACTTGGTATTGGATGTTTTGGTAATAGAAAGTGTGAGTGTCTACATCACATGGATACGTGAGATAGAGAATCTCGGTTTTTTGCTATCACTTCATGAGAGAAGAAAGTTGAGATCCTCCTTTATGTGCATTGATCAGAGAAATCACTTTGTATGGGGAGCGCAAGCTTATCTTCCCACCTCTGAGATTACATAACTTTTCATGCCTACAATGGAGCTATGCAGGTCTCCAATTGAGAATCCAGTTTTTAGGAGCTTGATCTGAGTGCTACCTATCCGAGTTATCAATTAAATGTTGTGTGAGTCTTTGTCATTGAGTAAGCATTTTATTTTCTTCCTAAGTACCGTTTGAACTTGAGCGATTGGGTCTGAGCGCAGCTAATGAGTAATGCCTCTGACAACAGATGTCGTCTGAGTGTAATTGTGACCTGAGTGCCAACCTTGGGGGATAACCTTGGGTGATATCTTCTATGGACTGAATGGTGTTTAGCAATGGTTTCGAATGCTTGAGTACTAGTCTTTCAAAGTTCCTAAATAGTGATCCACACTGAATTGCTTCCGCCTAAAGTATGATCCTCTATGTCGATGTCGACTATGGGTGTATTTACTATCACTGAGGGATCTATCATTTTGTGCAAGCCAGGCACATCATCTGTCTTTTTCTCGACTACTTTCTTCCAAGATGTAGTGGGAGGATTCATTGGTGTCTTGCTTTTGGTTACAGCTAGTACTTCTCCCTTTGCCTTGATAAAGTGAGCCTATTCAATCTCTATCAGTTCACTGGAGGCCGCTCATCCTCCATTTTAGCTTTTCCCTTGTCCTGAGATCATATTATAGATGGTCTATGTAGAAGGCTGTCAACTACTCTTTGATCTTGTGATCTATGATTCACAGGTCCTGGCCTTGGATTAGGCGTCACTAAGGCTTCTCTACGAGCCCAACATCTATCTTCTTGGTGACCAGTATTTTTATAGAAAGCACAAACTATGTTAAGACAAGTTTTATTCATGTGGTTTCATTGGCAAAATCGGCATACTATACCTGGTGGTTGGTCAAATGATATCCTTTGGCGTAACAAATTTTGCTGTCGTTTTAGGAAGTTCACGTCCGAAGCTAGTGTTGATACATTCTCATTCATAATGTCCATATATCCCTTCAACATTTCCTTCATGTCGTTTAGGCCATAATTGGATCCAGTACTCTCGTATCCTTTATCGGGACCAATCACTTGTCTGTGAGGCTCAGGTGGCATCAATTCTAAAATCCTAGGCTAACGCCTAGATTCTATTATAATAGTAGGGGGTCTAGCTTGTAAAGGTTATGGATGATTGTGCATCAAAGGTCCTCCAATTGGTGTCTGTCCCCATACATCTGGTCTGATGTTCATACTATTCATTGCCCTAGATATGTTAGATGCATGAGCAATGGTGATCTGAGCATCCTTCACCGTAATAGCTTTACTAACAGCCTCTGCCCAAGTCTGAGGGCTACTTTGACGTACTACTAATTGTATGTCATCTCTCAAGCCTCTCAGAAAGAAGGTGAGTAATAGTTGGGTGGTAGCTCTATAATGGCTTCTACCTGCCTTGCCAACTCAGTCATTCTATGTTGATATTGATGAATAGTTTCGCCTTCACTCTGTTGAAGAGAGCTTAATGTAAATAAAACCCATCGGGAGTGCAATGTGGAGCAAACTCAATTCAAAATAATCTAAGGAACTCCTCCATGGCTTCAATAAATCCTCTAGACAAACTATAGTACCATCTCTTTGCTGACCCAGTCAAGGTAAGTGCACAAAACATCATTCATGGTGGGGATCAGTGATTCATTGAGACATGTAGTCCAAAATGCATGTCTCAATGTAGTCCAAAATGCATTAATGTGGAACTCTGCATCTTCGTATGGGGCTCCACAATACTCGGGCGTCGCTCCTTTGAGCTTGGCTAACTCTCCTATGGTGACAGGGATTACTAACGGCTTAGTCAATCTACTTGCCATTCTTATAGGTTTTATCTCAGATACTGCTAATGGAGGGGTTTCTGGTGTAATGTCTAAGAATACATACAATTGCTTCTCAGGTAAATATCCTTCTTCTTTATCAGTTCCCGGACTAGTTATCTCACCTTCAGATAGGATTTCAGTCTCTATTATCTCAGGGTGAAGCCAAGGTTCTCTAAGTTCTTTTGTCTTAGGAGTCAACAAAATACTCATAGATGGTGGTTGAATTTCTTCACCCAAGTGCTTCCACGGTAATGACCCTATGGTGACTGATCTAGGGTAGGACTCTATCTACGAAATAATACTCAATTAATGTTGTTTACATGATTCATGTTTCTCCCAACGTTTCCCATATGTTTTACAAGTTTCATCGATCAATGCATATGTGTTTTTCAACTCTATGTGGTTGTTACTCTATTGGACTCTAATCAATCCATAACCATGGATAGTGTCCATTGGTGGTCTATGCTAATTCCCGTGGTCTAATCGTTGCTTTATGACAAATCTCATATTGTACAATCTTGTGAAGTTCATGTTTCATCCGAGATATTAAGGTAGCCAGTGCATTGGGTGTGTGTATGGTATCTCAATGAGAGGTGGTAACTTCTCTCATATCATCAGTTTGATATAGGGTGGGTATCTCATAAATGAAATCAATCAACTATAGAGGGCAGTCAACACTCCATTATGACAGCTCTTACAAATGTGCTCTTGTAATCACGTGAAGAAGCCATGGGCATGAGCTCAAACAAGTTGTTGGATAGTTGCGTTCTTCTAGCAATATACCAGGCAAAATATTTCGTCCATGTAATTACGGCAGGAGTGTAGAGTGTAGCAAGCATTACATCCTCAATTGTCTGCACCATCTTTTTTAGGTGATCAGATCTCCTTCCTTTAAATTCTTCTCCACATATTGGACAACTAGCATAGCCTTTGGTGGTGCATCCTATATGTAAGAAAATAACCAATTGCAATGATCATGATTATAACTATGAAATAGTCAATGAGAAACATGTTTTAGACATAACTACACTATATCTCTTTCCAAAAAACAAAATTCAAGTAATCGTACCTGAAATGTAGCCATATGCGGGCAAGTCATGGATTGTCCATAGTAAAATAGCATAAATATTCTCTTGAGGTTGATGGGTTAGTGACTCTTGGCATAGGAATCCAAAACATACCAATTCGAATAAATTTATTAATTTACTTGTTTTTATAATTATATTGATTCACTAAAAATCTCAACAAGTGTTAGTGAGATCTTATTATTTATGACAAAAAAATAATCTTATTGTTATAATTTACAATTAAATTTTAATTTATTACTTGTATGCTATATTTCATAAGTAAAAGATTTGGCTTAAAATCATATTTTCTTATACAATATACTATTCATACATTGACCTAAATGATCTTTATTCAAACCATACCTAATAAATTGACTTCCAATTTTGCCTTTTAGTTGCGAATATCAAACACTACACCTCTTGAAATTCCATGGTTGAGAACATGAATAGTCTCAAATTACTTGAATTTGGGTTATTGTGGTCTCTAGGCTCAATAGATCGTTGTCTTTCACCAGTTTGCACAATTGTCTGGCGTATTGTTGAACTGTCTCATTAGGAAACATCTGAAATGAAGCTAATCTGACAAATTTGCTAGTCATGGCTGGAATTTAGTGTAGTCTAAGATATTCCTTCAAGGGTTGCACAACTGTGGTGTCCCACTTTTTTTCTTTTTTCTTTTTGAAATGAGAAAAGAAAAGAGTAAATAAAAAATTGATCAGTATGGATGAAAAAATTACAAATAACAAAAATAGAAAGTGGAATAACTGATGGATTTAACAAACATATATCATAGATGAACAAGATGACGGTTATATAGAATGAAGATGGTAAAAAAGTGAACGTTGTGACGGCATGGATGGTAACTGATTTGGAGGATGGCTGGTAACGATGCTATGAAGAGATGAGAGAAACGTGCACAACTAAAGGATTTTAGTGGACAACAATAGAATGAATGATGAGAGAGATGGATGGATGGTTTCATTTATTTGTTCTTATCTAGGTGTCCTTGGCTCTAGATCTTGTCCTCAAGAGGTTGATCTTCTCAAGGGAAGTGAACAATGAAAGAAAGCCTACTGATGGATATTAATGATCACTCCATGATATTGTTGATGAAAGGGATGAGAGAGAGAGAAAGATTCCAAGATAAAATGGACATAGTTTTATTAGGAAGAGTAGATGTTGTTCAAATACAAAGGAAATGGCTCCTTCTTCTACATTTGAGAGGTGAGCCCCGTTCGCTCCGATTGACTACTAAAGTTCCATCAAGATCACGATCTTGACCATCAAGATCACTTTGTTTTCTTTGAGGACAAATTGTTTTTTCCAACTTAGGAAATTTACAAAAGCTAAGTTTAAAATATGTTATTTAATAATTGTGCTCCATGTAGCAGTTTCTTTATTTTCTTTCGATCACAATGATCTTTGAAGATATCGTATATTTACTTACTCTCCTCCATAATCTGACCTTGATCAAGTTGCTTCTCTATTTACTATTTGATAGATTGGTCGTAGAATAAAAATTTTCTAAAGCATTGACGCACAAATTCATATCAATGTTTTCATAATTGTGCATTTTTTGAGTTTAATGAATTGTTAGAAATTGATATCAATATACAAAGTATTACAGATTTTTTTTGAGGAGAATTGTTAACTCCGTCATAGTTTTATTGAAAAGAACATAAATTACGGACTCATAGAGGGTGACAATAGATCACACCAGCATGTGATGTAGTGTCTTATAGACAATACTTTTTATTGGTAGAGCAAAAATGTGAAATTGATTTTAGTTGCTGCGCAAATATGGTTGGCAAATAAACATAGTTTTTTTTTTTCGATATTACCAATTGTTAATTACAAAGTAAAACCTAAACTGTTTCATAACGAGAGAGTAAAATTACTACACATTTATTGTGCTATAAATGTTTTTGTGTGTCAATGCCCTACAAGTTTGGAATTGTAGTATTTATACCAATATGTTGCTTGTTAATTATAGAGAACTTGATTCATTAATATTGTCCCATGTGATAATATCAATTATACTTTATACTTTATTGGAATTACACACACTTTTTATATGAATGTTTCCTAGTTTTTGTACAATTTTGAATATGTATCTAGCATTGACACATTTGATGGTTTTTTTTTTTAAGCAGGCATAGACAAAATCAATCAAAAGGCAAAGATGATCAAAAGGTACATGAGGCAGTGTAAAAGGTTCATTGAAGAAAATCAATTACATGCTGCACCTTGCCCTTGCATGAAGTGTGCAGGGACAAAGATAAAAGACATGTTGATGATTGAGAATCATTTGTCTAGACATGGCCCGACACCATATTGCGAAGTATATGATGAAACTTATGTGAGTGATACTACATGTACCTTTCTTTTATACCACCAATAACTTACCTTAAGTCATATTGAGATTGTTTCTTATGTTCAAATGACTTTTAAGAAACATTGATCTTTTTGTTTGAGGAGATACAAACAAAAAAGTTCAATTTGTAAGTCAAAGAATTAGAACATGATTCAAAATCCAGATGTTCCTGATGAGCATCGACATGTGCTATTTCTCGATTACTTTCCATGGGAAAATGGATTATGGTCCCATCCATTACCTATACCTATCAACATAGAGTTTCAATATTAAGGAAAACAATATGAAGTTTGTAAATCCAGCATCTCAAATGCAGGAGAGGGATTGTTTTGTAAAGAATCCATTAAAAAAAACCAAGTGCTATATCCATATGGAGGTCCTAGATATATGTATAAAGAGTGGCAAGTACTATCTAAATATTATCCAAGAATGAAAGCTTATGGAATGATAGCAATGTCCGAGGAAAAGGTAGAAGATAACAAAGTTATTGTTGGAGATGTGTTGGAAGGAAATGTCGGTGGTTATATGAATAGTTCCTTGTATAATCCTTCTATAACAAATGTCATTTGGGAGTGGGTACCTGGGCCACTCCTTGGAAGGATGTGTACAACAAAGGCTATGTCATGACAGTAGCTTGTAGAGACATCAAAATGGGAGAAGAATTGTTTGCATATTACGAAATCATTTTATAATGTATTGTATAGCCAGAAATCGGCCGAAGCTGATAAGCATTCGCATATCTAGAATTTCTTTCCTTTTTAAATGAGTTTATGTGCTCATATAAAAAACTTGACTGTCATTCTGTTTTGTTTCCTTTCCAGTGATAAGAATTAATCTCTTGTGCTCAATAAGAAGAATCAATTGCCTATCAGATTTTGTTCTGTGGAATCTATTTGCTAGTCTCTGTCAAATAAGTTGCTTATTGTTCATCCTAAGAGCCTAAAAGATATAGTACCGTTTACATTCTCAGACCTTGACCAAATCGTTTCATATTGGTATTATTGAATGTCAATTCAATCAAATATCTTTGGATAACTAGCTTATACATGTGATATTCAATTTCGAATATTACTCTCTTCACTTCTTCCAATTTCCTTTGTACACTTATCATCCAAAAGAGGATATTTCTCTCTCTCTTTGGGAACGATAAACCTTTTATATTACATATTTTACAGATTTTGTAGAAATCTATAACGACTAGGCTACCACACTTACAAAGTCATTTTGAGGGTTTGAGATCACCATGTTTGGATCAAACAACATTAGAAGAAGACAAATATGAAAATGAACTCAGCTCACATTCTCAAAGAAGTTAAACATGGTAGAAAATCTACAATTATATTTAAATCTAGATTCAAATCAGTCTCGAGATGATGCATATTTAGATCTAGATTCAAACAATTTAGAGTTAAATCTGTTAATTAAACTATCCAAACCTTGTGGTTATGTCATAATTCAGAATCACAACCCTAACAATGAATCCATGGCAAATTTGTTTCCATTTAACATAGAGCATACCTAATGTCATTCTATTTCAATCACATTAGAGTTAAAAGTGCAAATAAAATTACCTAAACCGCAAGGTTATGTCCAATTTCATAATGTCACGTCATATTCCCTCCCTACTGCGTATAGGGTTTTCCTATGAAGGAAACATTAGAACCTTGTCTTTAGAGGAAGAAAAGTAAGGGCTATAGACCTTCTTAGGATTGGGAATTTTAATTACTATTAAACTCCTTCATGTTGACTAGATTTTAATCTATCTAGTAAACAATAAATTACAAAAATACTACATTGTTATGCACAAAATGACAATCATCAACTAATTTGACTATGTTAGGTAAACAAATCTCATGAATTTAAACTATATTCAAATAATCCAAAAAATGAAACAACATAAACTCGCCTATAAGCTCAAAGATTGAAGTCCAAGGTTGCTCACTCATTCCATGCTTGCTCTCTTTGCTTTTTTTCTTATATATATCTTTGTCACATTATACAAGATCAAAGAATTAAAGGTTTATCAACTTCAAAGCTCAAAAGCTTGTAAGTAACATGTTATAACTATAATCCTAAATTGTAAACCCTCACCACAATGCAAAACACTTCAATCCTAAACCCTTCTCACAATTAATTCATGGCAAATTTGTTTCCATTCACCATAAATTAAAGCATATACTCTGATCTCATTCTAGTCTATTCTACCAAATTCACAAATTGACTGTCTTATTCACAATCAAATTTCTTACATTCTGAAAAAAAAAATCATAAAACTCTCTCTCTCTCTCTCTCTCTCTCTCTCTCTCGTGATTTATTTCACAAAATAAATCCATCATTCTATCTTACAATTTATTCTACGTTAAATTTTAATATTCAAACATTCTTACAACTCTCTCTCTCTCTCTTCCGATCATCATTTTGTTGTTTACATTTCTACTCTATTCTTTTGCAATTTTAACATTTTACCATTATAACGAATCCAATATTCCAGCAAATTCTTAGACTTTCTCTCTCTCTCTCTCTCTCTCTCTCTCTCTCTCTCTCTCTCTCTCTCTCTCTCTCTCTCTCTCTCTCTCTCTCTCTTTTGTCATCATTTACTTTTCTCTCACTTGATGTCATCATTTAATTTTTCTCTCACTATTTGTCATCATTTGCACAAATCTTACACACACCCCACATATGTTTCTAACACACACACACACACACACACACACATGTTAACATCCTAACGTGCCAAAATCTATCGCAATTCGACATTTGATCAGTCGTAAAAAAAGTCCCATCAACTATTTTAGGTGTCAGATTGTTGATGCAGATGTTGAAATCCGATGTCCATTATATTTTGACGTCCATGTCACCTATCAGATTTTTGTTAAAATTTTGGCCACGATTGCTCCACCATGTCTCTAATCGTTGCATTGCAATGGTCCCGAATATGTTGGATTGTGATGACAATTTAAAATTTTGGTTGCCGCCATAGTTTCTCGACTACTAAACGTTTGTTTTTGGAATTCGTGTGGAGGGACATCCACATGTTGAAAATCAATAAAGTATAAAATTTCAAGAAATTTGTCAGAGGCACACATCACAAATGTTGTCATTTGTTATTATGGGGCTAACATTACATAATCCAAGTCCATTAATCCATGAACATTTAGAATAGATAACATTGGAAAATAAAATCATAGGTCCCTCTGCAGTACTATTGTCAGGGAAGCATGCCATGAACGTGAATGGGAGCCCATTCAACATTTTAGCAATAACATCCTTTGTAATTCAATATTGTACCTCCTATGACTCAAACACCTACCCAAGACACATAATCTCCTATATTTAGGAGCATAAGCCTCTCGAATGAAGGGCATCCTCCACAAGAGTCTAAAGGTAGAATCTTAAGATTTAAAGACAATTATTTCCAAGAGTCATGTCCCCATGGGAAAACAACATTTTTGAGAATTAAAGACTACACATAACATCCAAAGGCCTACCATGAACATGAAAGGTCTTTCCGTTAAGCACATGAAATGCATCAACTCAAAAATTTGGATGGAATATTTGTCATTGTGTAAATATCAAGATTTTAATGACTCAAGAAAATACACTTAGAGCCTAAAGTCAATCCCATCAATATCCCAGAACGATATCTTAACAAACTTAAGCATGATACTTAAATATCAAAAGGCTCATTCCAAAGAATACAATGTACATTGAAATCTATGAACAATATTATCACCATGCTCATCCCAACAAGTCGAGCATATATCGAATACTAAAAGGCTCTTGGAAATCATAAATTTGAATCATTACTATTGGATGATGGGGATTATAAATATATATATTCTAAATTTGACCTTTGAACTGAAATCTTCATGACAACTTAGAGCATTCTTCAATGACAATATGAACATGGCTCATATCATAAATCCACATAGATATTGCCCAATACTAAGGTTCTAGGATTTAGCTACTGTAGAAACTATAGCTTTTATAATACTACTATCAAACTTGCACACTCAAGATCTGACTATAGTAGCAGCTAACAAGGGATTCAGGCTCAAGGCTTATGTGTATATCAAAATCAATAATGAGTGGATGTTATTAACCACCTACACCTTATTGTTACAAAATGATGTCCTTACCATGTAGATGTCTTCTTCGATAACTCCATTCAGACAAGTTGTTTGTATATCGAGTTAATGTATTTCGAGGTCAACTGCAATAACATACGATAAGAGAGTTCGGATCGAAGAATACTTGACCACTAGACTGAAAGTCTCATTGTAGTCAATATTCGGGATTTGAGAAAATCTTCAATGAGATTGTTGCGGATAGGTGGTTCGACTAATGACCATGTCTGGTTCTTGATTAGAGAGGAATCATTAGAGGAGTTTTAAATCCAAAAAAGACCCTTTGTAAAGATTGTTTTTATATTTTTTCTCAATTTTTTTTTACACATGGACAAATCAAAACACTCAAATTTGAAATCTATGTAACGTAACTTTTTGAGTCCACATTTTGATTCCACACTAAAAATGGCATAACTTTTTAGTGCTAAGTCCGAATTTAGCGAAGTTTGGTGCATTCAAAAGCGCTTGACAAAGGGCTTTTCAATGATATGTTAGATGACATACTTATGGGCTACGATTAAAAAGTTATGGCAAGTCAAAAGTATTAGTGTTATAATATTTTCATAATATAAACTACATCTTGCACGAATTCTTATAGGGTCTTTTTGGAGCTCAAAACTCCTCTAATGACTCTCGATCTAACGCCTCTGTCGAGATCGGAGTCTGGTTGGCCAAGTGCATCATTGACTGTAGTCGGTTCCTGAATTAAAAGACAGGCCGACTCATTAATATACCTTGTGGGCTGTGTGCACACTCAGTTTGATCTTCTTGGAGGTGGTTTGGATTTTTTGTCATTGAGTAGCAACTTCTTCTTCTTCTGATTCAATGTCAAATAGTTGTTTGACTGTCGGCACGTTTGACCCAGAAGCTCAAATTGTCATGTCAGTGGCATTTAGTGTCAAATGTTGACATGGGACTTTACCCTTGCCTTTGAAGTCAATGAATTGATCCTCGACAAAGACAGTATCCTTGCTAAATAAAATATGTTGGGTATTGGGGATGCTTTTCATAATACTATTGAATGATATAAGTTATCGTTGAACCTCTTGAAATACATAGACGACTTTATACTCGACAAGGGTGAAACACACCTCCCAAGCTAGGAACGAATCAATTTGGCACAACATTGTCTAGAACACCCTGCCTAGGCCATCTGAGAAAATCCGTCTTTGTGAGCATGCGATATTGTGAAATTTCTTCGACGATGCTTTGAAGATGATTGTAAGTCTAATTTCTTTTTGCAATGCATTACAATTTGAATATTGGTTTGCTCTTTTATGGTGAGCATGGGTATCATTTTTTTAAAATGACTGTTATTGTTGTTTTCAGACATTAAAAGCTGCAATCCAAATGGCCGCTGAAGCCCTTGAGAAAAAAGAGGACCCCTCCCTTAATAAATCTGTGAGATCATTATCTTCTCGCACGAGCTTGGGCTTCCTCTAGTCCAAAAGACACCCAAACACTTGATTCCACTAATGGAATATGCCTAATGTCCACTTCAAAGATAAAAAGAAGTGCTTTGGAAACAACTCAAGATGTCTCCTCCCCTCCAAAATCAAGAGGCTTTAAATCCATGACTCCTAGGGGCTTACATCCCATCAACATTTAGAAACCCCAGACCCTGTCCTAGGCTTCTAACTTAAATCTACCTGGGGCAAGAATCAGTCTTGAGCCAGCCAGTAGGAATGTTGCAAAAATGCGTGCTCTTATTCATGAAGCCAAAAAAATTCAAGCCACCACTTTCATTCATGATATTGAACAATGTGAGAGGCCTCATTACTATGGAATCATTTATTAGGACACTTGAATCATACATCTGTTTCATACATTTCTAAACAATCGCTAGCAATTGATCTCAACTATTCATCCAACAAAGTTGACCTCCCTGTCTATCATAGCTACATCCTTGGAAAGCAGTCTAGGATTCCCTTAGGATCGAGTCATATGCATGCAACAAAAGATTGTTAGATGTTGTTCACTCAAATAAATGTGATCCAATGAAAACTTCATCGTTGCTTGATGCAAAGTATTTTATTACCTTCATTGACGAATATTTGAGAAGAACAGCTGCTTATTTCATTAAGCAGAAATCGGAGGCTTTCAGAATATTTCAACAATTCAAATAGCATGCACAAAATCAAACTGGTAAAAGAATCGACAAACTCAATCTTCTCAGTGGTTATTCAGATGCAAGTTGGGTAGGAGATGTACACACTCATAAATCCACTTATGGCCTCATGTTCCAAGAAAGCATGTGAGTTAATGAAATCACCACCACAAACTAGGACAAAATCAAGTGTTTCATCATTGTCAATCCCCTTGAATTGAGCATATCCCTTGGCAACTAGTCTTGTTTTAAAATTGTTCACACTACCATCTTGATTAAGCTTCATCTTAAAGACCCATTTGAAAACAGTAACATTTTGTATCTTTGATGGAGGATCAATAATTTTACAAGTATCTCAAACAATGCATCATATACTCACTTTCATTGCATCAAATCACTCTTTTGTTGCTACAGTTTCATTCACACTTGAAGGAACATCATCAAACTTAAGGTAGTAATAAGGGCAATAAACATTAAACAATCATCAACTTGTAATTGCTTTTCTCTTCCTTGTATTTGAGCCTTGATGGTTGCATTTGGGCTCTGATACCATGTTAAAGTTAGAGGTTATGAACCTCATTTGGATACTAAAACATTGAAAAAGCATCAAAGGTTTCACTTGTATCTAATAGATAGAAAACTAGCACACAATTCAGCCTATTTTGCATCTAATTGGCAAGAGCTTTTGAACACCACAATAGAACTAGAAATAATTGATCTTCACATTTTGTCACACACGTGGAAAGTATAGTACTTTGTTCAGATTCAAATCTATTCATCAATTCCTCATTAAAGAGCAAACTTGCCAAAATCACCATCTCTTGATAATCTCTCAAAGTATGTACAAAATGAGCTCTCAATCCATATCAAATGATCTTGGATATGAGATTAGGTAGAATGCCATTAAGGTAGACACTAAACCCCTGGCTGTCAAAGCCTTAGATCATGCATAATTACCCTCTCGGTAGCTCGAGTCAACTGTCTTACAAAAGTAGGTGGCCGACCTCATCAAAAATCCCAATCATCTAGGAACATCATGATATAATTCACTTTAGAAAAATATTTATTTAACTAATTCCATTTCATTATCAACATGCAAAAAAAAAAAAAAAACCTCATCATAATATAATTCACTTTAGAAAAAATACATATATAACCTCATCATAATATAATTCACTTTAGAAATATTTTTATTTAACTAATTTCATGTCATTATCAACATGCAAAAAAAAAAAAAAATTGTGTGGATAATCCACGCAGAAGATATCCACGTGTGGATATCTTTAACGTCCGGTCCGGTCCAGTGAAGTTGTTGTACAAACTAAAATCTACGTGGATAATCCACATGTGGATTATCCACGCGAAACCTGCCTTCCAGCGCCGCCAAGCTTCCCTCCGAAATAGTTGCCGGAATTTTCAAAATTCAGTTTGGCATGGATAATCCACGGGCATAAACTTTTTGACGCCGTGTCAGAAAAACACCGGTGGACTGGCCAGAGGCATGTTCAAAAACTTTTTAGCATGGATAATCCACGAGTGGATGTTCCATGCAAACAAAATTTCGGACAATCGACTAAGTGTCGGGTGTCACGCAGATAGTCTGCATGGATAAACACAAAGTTTTCTAGTTGTGACATCCTCTAAACAGTGGTTTTGATAGTGTGCAAATACAAGAGACAATTGGGGATGAGTCAACTATCCCTAATGTATAGAAAATAATAGATAGACACATAGCATAATAGACACTTTTACAAATTTGTTGATGCCCAATGTGGGCTCTCCTTTATTGGAATAAATAGCTTATACATGTTATTCTCAGAAGCTACCTCACATTCTCAAAGAAGATAAATATGGTAGGAAATCTACGATTATATTTAGATCTTGATTCAAATGAGTGTCGAGATGATGCATATAAAATGATTTAGAGTTAAATGTGTTAATTAAAATACCCAAACCTTGTGGTTATGTCCTATTTCAGAATCACAATTCTAACAATGAATCCATGTCAAATTTGTTTCCATTTAACATAGAGCATACCTAATATCATTCTATTTCAATCTTGTTAGAGTTAAATGCGTTACTTAAATTACCTAAACCTTGCGGTTATGTCTTATTTCATAATGTCACCTCCCTATGTACTCCGTGTAGGGTTTTCATATCAAGAAAAGTTATAACCTTGTCTTTAACGGGAGAAAAGTAAGGGCTACCACCTTAGAATTGGAAATTTTAATGACTATTAAACTAGAATCGAAGGCCAGCCTCATACAATGATAGCCATTCAAAAGTCACATATTGAAAATGAAGAGCTATAATAAACCAAAACAAAACAATAGATATGTTAGTTATACACATATCACAATGGTTTTTCTTACTCTGCAAAATTTTGGCATTGTTAATTCATATATGTTCTAGTATTTATCGCTCATTGAGTAAGGAGATGAAAATTGTTTAAGATATGATAACTTAAGTGAGTGTGAATATGGTCACAAATGATAATTGGGAGTTGGATTGGAAACCCTCTATTAACTGCGAAGGTATGGTTTGGTTGATAAAACGTTTCTAGGACCGCTAGTTAGAATAGAGTTTGAGACATGTACAGCCATCCTCGTAGTAGCACAATATTGGAAGTGCTACACCTTGTTAAGTTATTCCCTCCCCTATGTTGATCTTACGGTGAGGAAAAAGCCTAACAATGAAACATAACTAATACATAACACATAAGTCAAGATCCTATAAATTAAAGTAGCATGATTAAATCAAGATCCCACAAATTAGAGTAGTATGAACTAGTAAGCATGAAACATAAATCAGGATACTACGAATTAGGGTAGCATGAACTAGTAACCATGAAACATAAACAAATGGCATCATACTTACATGCACATGCATGCACACACACCCAACCCTAAACCCTAAACCTTAAACACACAAGAAGAGAAAACAAAAAGAGAACATAGCAGAGTGTTAATCAAAACTCCCGAACCGTACGATTATATCTTATTCCAGAATATCACCACATGCTCCATCCCTGCGGCATTTGGGCTTTCTTGTGGAACTTATCACCCAACAAGAAACATTTGAACCACGCTTTTCATGGAAGAAAACAAGGGCTACACACCTACCTAGAATTGGGAGTGTTGGTTACCTTTAACTCTTTCATGATCTCTCTCTCTCTCTCTCTCTCTCTCTCTCTCTCTCTCTCTCTCTCTCTCTCTCTCTCTCTCTCTCTCTCTCTCTATCCCTATCCCTATCCCTCGCTCTCTATCTCTAAGCATGAAACATAACTAATACATAACACATAAATTAAGATCCTACAAATTAGAGTAGCATGAACTAGTAAGCATGAAACATAAATCAAGATACTAGGAATTAGGGTAGCATGAACTAGTAAGCATGAAACATAAACGAATGGCATCATACTTACATGCACACACACATCCACACCCTAAACCTTAAACCCTAAACACACAGGAAGAGATAAGAAAAAGAGAACATAGTAGAGTGCTAATCAAAACTCCCAAACAGTACGATAATATCCTATTCCAGAATGTCAAACCATGCTCCCTCCTTGCAACGTTTGGGCTTTCTTGTGAAACTTATCATCCAACATGAAACATTTGAACCACACCTTTAACGGAAGAAAACAAGGGTTACACACCTTCCTAGAATTGGGAGTTTTGGTTACCTTTAACTCTTTCATGATCTCTCTCTCTCTCTCTCTCTCTCTCTCTCTCTCTCTCTCTCTCTCTCTCTCTCTCTCTTGTTCTTGCAATCGATTGGACTGTTTTCTATTCAATGAAATATGATGGATACTGATTTGCAAAACCAACAAAAATATCACAAGGAAAATTTAATCTAAAGAAAATGCTAACACTAAAGAGATTAAATCTGCAAATTTACAATTGCATTTTCTTCTATCATTTAGATTCAAATCATGAATGTTGAGCTCTTTGTGAAGATAAGCATGTTGAACTGAAACTTCCATGATAGATTGACCGGCAGGTGATACTTTGAAATCCATTATCCTGCCTTTCCAAGAGCTTCTATATATGTTATTCGATCTTTTTCTTTTCCAAAATGAGCCTTTTGCAGAGGGATGCATCAAGATCCATTGATATTTTCGATATATTCTTGGTATCCATTGATACTCTAAATTTTTTTCATTGCATATATTGATTGATCAATGGTTCCTCTTGGTCTCCGATTATGTGTAGCCATTAGTCCAAAATATGTGTACTCAAGTTGAGAACAGAGATAATGAAGAGAATGAGAGGTATACCTAAGAATGACAAGAAGTTCCTAAACTACATGGATTAGTTAACTACAGGTTATGACTATTGATGTCAAATCAACCTCGAGTGTACAAAGATGGGCATCAAAAGAGTATTCGGGCAGGAACTATAGTTCGATCACAATCGTTTGTTCTGCCCGGAAAAATATTTGAAAATCACAAAAATTTGGCCAAGAAAGTTAAAAACAATTTCCATTCGTCAACCACTATTACAATTCATCACAGATGGACACCATTCATTGGGACACATAAGCATTGAAAGCGTGCGAAGTCAAAAACAACATCTTGACAAAGGGCCCATTTTGAGTTCTAATATCCCCTAATGTTACATACATATATATTTTGTCACAGTTTGCTCAGAAAAATGTTGCCTCCAAATAGTACCATGGCGGCGTCTCAACAAGAGGCCAAGAAAATGATATCCACGATCCGGATGGATTACAAGAGTATTCATGCATGTCCCAATGATTGGATCTTATATCGAGATGAGTTTGAGGAGGCAAGCACGTGTCCACGTTGTGGGGAACATCGCTACGGGCAAGATTTACAAAGAACCACCATACCCTCCAAGGTGGTAAGACATTTTCCCATCATACCTAGGATACGCCACATATTTAAGTGTAATTCCATCGTGAAGCTAATGACATGGTATTCAAGCAATCATTCATCAGACGATACTATGAGAGTCTCTACTGATTCTCCGATCACCAGACTCTGATTTTTGGATTTTTTACAGGGACGTCGGACTTTGACATGTCGGATTGGGACGGAGTATGAAATTTTTGAACATACATCGGATGCCCACGTCCGAATCTACACGATATGTTATTGTTCTTGTTTGTTAATATTGTAGGCAAGTTGAATGGTTTCAAATTTGGAGATCCAATCAAGATCTAGGGCGACTCTGTCCCGACATGAAGAGGTTATCAATATTTCATGAACTCCCATATTGGGGGAAATTTTTGATAAACCATCTTTTGGACTCGATGCCCATATTCAAGAATGTCGGGAGTACAATTTGGGAGCACTTGACTGGGTCAAAAGATAGAAAAGGTGCACCAAATGACTTAAAAGAATGGAATGCTCTTTTGTTATCAATCAATCGATTTTTAGTGTTATGCAAAAATGTATATTGTGTATAATAAAAACCAAGCAACTGTAACATAGCTATGGATACTAACTACGAGTCAACGTTTATGGTAACATCGATCAATTATAGGTGGTCTTTTATCCTGATCATTTAGATCCCAGATGGTGGTACATGATTCAAGGCGTTCTTGGAAGTAAAATAATTTTTGAAGATAGAGATGTTGTGGAGGACATGGCGTTGCCAGCTGGTGCACCTTATGAACAAGATCGTGATGACGGAATCGATGACACATTTTCGGAGGATGATCATGTGCAAGCTTCACACGCTAATGATGATGTTGGGCATGATGCATCATCATCGGATGGATCGACGATACACGACACACCTTTTCAATCTCACTCGTTGTCATCGTCGCCATTAGCTTTTGAAGATCAGCTTATTAATGATGATGCTATATGAGATATTTGGGTAGAATTAGAGATAGACTCATTTCATTTGGCGGATTTGTCGCATGATGATCCGGCAAATGATAACGATGAACCACCAAATGAATAAGTGTGATGTATCTTAACTCATTGTACTATTAATCATATTGCTCACATATGCAATTACACTTTATTAATTGACTAGTTGACATCGAACAAGAAGTCGATGCATGTGAGTACATAATTTGTGATCATCATTTTTTTGTAATAAACTACTTTATTCACTTGTGCAACCAATGTTAATAGAAAATGGAATTCAATGTGTTGATAGGTAACAAATTCCAAAAGTGAGATCCATTTACATGCTGTTTTATATCGTGGTTTATACAGAGGGGCCGTTTTTTTCATTAGTCTCGGTATTACCCTCGGTTAGCATAGTATCCTGGAATGCTTCTGGCCACATGGACCCTCTTTATAACCCTCTCTATCAATGTCTCAAAAAAAACTTCAAATTTGATAGGCTTATACGAACGTCAGCCTCGGTATACCTCTCAAATTAGCTTTAGTATTCCAATGTATGTACAAGGCCCTTAGTGAATTTATAACCCTCTCTATATCCCGCTCTATAAATGTGTCAAAAGCAGGTTCAAATTTAATAGGCATATACGAAGGCCAAACACCGGACCCGAGGCTCGAGCATTCCGCTTCCCCCGCGACTCATTTCAAAATCTATCTTTCAAAGAAACGCTAAAAAAAAGCCTTGGTAATCTCCCGTCCTCTTGTAGTGGGCCCTGGCAAAATGTGTGTTTGCTCATGAACAATTTGAAAATCACTATCTTGTGATAATAGACGATCTCCAGCTCAGGGGCACCACATAAGAAGATCAATAGCTAGGAAAAATCTAGCACATGACCAGATGAACACGTACAGAGACCATTTAACATTTGATGTGGTGGTCTAAATGTGGTACAAACGGTAATGACAAACAAGTCAGAGGAGAGTTGGAAGAGTGGAAGAATTGGACATGCAACCAATGATAAGCTGAGTGAAGGAATAAATTTGCTATGTGAGAGTATTTTGAAAAAGTAATTGTTGATTTTCCACCAAAAATTCAAATGGAATCATCAAAGGCTACACTAGTGGAAGTAGACATCTAAGAGTGGGAAGATCATGTTGAAAAGTGAAATTGTAAATTTCCACATGAGCCATCGAATAAAGAAGAATAAAGGATTCCAAGATGTGGCTTTTCAATGCACTTGACTTGTTGCAAAAAGGTAATATAATTGTTAGTGTTGAACTGGATTTCACACCACATTGGACCCACGAAGCAATATCAACGTGGCAAACCTTTTGAATTGACAAAATCTTTAAAATTCAAAAGTTCCCAGTTAAAATTCAAATATCCCATACGATTTGAAAATCCAGAAAACATAAAAACCTTTTTGCCTGAGATGCAACAATTGACTTTGATGGTTAGAAACTTCAAAGCTGATTTAGATATAAAGTTCTTTTTTCGCTTTTAGTGTTTCTAGTGCTATTTTTGAGCTTTATAATTATAAAACTCAGGTTCTATGGACCACTATTTCTTGAAAATATAATAGTGTGCAGGTGTCAATGGAATACGTGTTTGGCAGCTGAACAAAGATGGAAAATGGTTCCAGATAGATAATAGATCTACAATGTTACGTAGAACTAATTAAAAGTTTTATTTCCCTTCAAAAATATAGAATCGTTTTGTCCTCCAGTATCTTAGTCTGCGTTCTTCCACTTTTTATTTTCTTTGTTCGTGCTGAAGCTTGTAAATTTTTCATTTTGGAACAGTAATGACTTAACTTCTGGAATTTATCACTCATTTATGCATGGATCTGGAATCGATATGCATGTTTATACCGTCTTTAGTAAGCACCTCTCTCTCTCTCTCTCTCTCTCTCTGCATTTATTCGTCTTCAGCAACTGTGCTATAATGATGCTTAATCATGTTTCAGAGTTTTGTCTTATTGGTTAAAAGCGGAATTGGGTATTTCGAAAATACGGTGATGCAGCAGACTTCACTATGTGAGTCATCAAAGGGCAGTTTATTTACTTCTCTTTCGCTAACGCGCGTTCAATTTTCACATACAAACATTCAAAGAGGGATAACTGGGTTGATGTTCTTTCATGTAGCCAAATGCCAAAAGGATAGCCGTCTAGGGCAGATTACACTCATGTGATGGAGAGTCTGGCGGCTTCATCATATATTGTCTACTTCTTCAGAATTATTTCAAATATTGGCATGGTATTGATCGTATTAATGTTTCTAAAGCATTAGCTATGATATTCCAAGCATTCTTAGAAAATAACATCCCATCAGAACTTTGAATTAGTATTAGTTTGAACTCTAAGTTGCATCAAAGTTGCTGGTTGACGATAAGTTGACTCTCGGCTGCTGTAGAGTATGGAATATTAAATCCTGGTGCCCCAAACTTGATTTGGTGTCACCCATAATGTCCCCACGTAGCCTCTGAATCAACTCTAGAGTCAGTGTTCCAGTCTCATCCTGACACTGTAGTACTCGATATTGATAAAGGCACATTGACGGAGAGAGAGGCCCGGGTTACTCGCGAGGAAGAATTCAGCTTAGAGGTGTTTTGAGCTGGGAGAAGAGAGGCTACTTAGAGCTTTATCTACCGCCATCGATGAGTGTCTATAGCAAAGTTGAACGTGTAAATGCCTGCCACATCATATTTAAGTTGCCATTCATGAGGTAGTTTTGCTGCGCCCATGTATAATAAATGATGGGAGTTCATGGTTCGGTTTGTTTGCTGTTAAGAAGAATTATCCATCCTTGGCTTTTGTAACATTGGCCTTATAATGGATGTACAATGTATAAAAAGTAATGCTTGTATATAGTAGCAACTAATGAAAGAATACAAAAGGTAATCAAATAAAGTATCAAGAGGCGCTGCTTTAGACTGCAAAACAAAAATAAGAAAGGCAATCAAAGAAGATCACGAGAGTCTCTATATTAGACAAGATTTTAGTGGCATGTTGTGCTGAAACTACAAATCAGGTGATATAAAACTTTGAAAAAAAATATAGTATCTCTAAGAATTCTTTCATAGTTGCTGGTTTTGTGCATGTTATTTTTAAATTATAAGAAGCTAGAACATGTGATAGGGTTTGTAAGCCTACGAGAAAGTCTTCATGATGTGCTTAGTGGTGTATATAGCTACTACATAGCAATTGTGTTTGGAACTCTTATTTGAGGATGAGATATATTAGTGTATTAGTAGCACGACCTTTGTGCTTGTTGTTGGGCATTGGCAATGTTGGGTATGGTTGTTTTTGTAAAAATTTAGGATCCAAAGAATAGTTGCATAAAAAATCACTTCCTTTTATGTTAGGCAATTTCTACACTTTTTCAAAATGAAATAGAAGCAAAACCTAATCAACACCTACTTGAGTCTCCCAATAATGAACACATGTTTAGATTTGATCCCAAATCTCTATAAACGTGTCATACTATAGTGAATAGCATTTAATGCGTCATCAATATAGATATCTACCAAAGATAACCAAAAACATGAAGATTGTATTACTCCATAATCTTTACAAATTGAAACCTAGCATCATGGTAGGGGATGTCTTGTCGCTAGACGATTGGCTTCTGGAAGAAAGTGCTAGCCCCATCCCTCCCCTCCCCTTTTTTTCTTTTAATGTTCATAGTATTTTTTATCTTCCTCTTTTTCCAATGTTGCTTTAAAAGTAGCTTGACTCAAATTTGTTGGGCACGGTCCAAATGGAGGATACCAACAATTCCTCCGGTTGCACATCCTTTGAACATGGTTTTTGATGGTGTGCAAATGCAAGAGACAAATGGGGATGAGTCAACTATCCCTAATCTATAGAGCTAGGAATGAATCTATTGGTCACAACATTGTCTAGAACACCCCGCCCAGGCCATCATTTGAAAGACATAGACCTTGGGAGACGACAACTAGCAAACAAGGTACCTCGGTCCCCTGAGCACTATGAGAAAACTATTTGAGCACTCATTTTGATCAATGCAGAAAACATTCAGGCCGTGAATTGCCACATGCTACCTATCTTTGGCATATGCTAATGTATCACTAAACTTAGATCCATATCTGACGAACTACCTTATGGATGGAAGCACCCAGAGCAGAAAGAGCCCGAGAAACTACCACCTTGATCTTTGAATACCCCATACTCGAATTCCATACTTATATAGATCTCCTATTACTTCCCCTAACTCACCGGCTAGCAGACGTATGTGTGGTGCTGCCTCAACCTCCACAAGTCCTCCTACCACCCGACAACGCACCGCACCATCACATCCTGCATCCGCACCTTCTGCTTCTTCTGCCACATCCATTGTATTGACACACACACACTCTCTCTCTCTCTCTCTCTCTCTCTCTCCACAAACACACACAGTCTTTATTTATACTTGTGCGGGTGGTTGTTGAATTCAGTCGCCGCAACCCTAAAAGTAAAAGCAAAGAACCAAGAACTTTGGAATTTTAAAGATTTTGTCGATTCAAAAGGTTTGCCACGTTGATATTGCTTTGTGGGTTCAATGTGGTGTGAAATTCAGTTAAAAATAACAGTTACATTACCTTTTTGCAACAATTGAAGTGCATTGAAAGGCCACATATTGGAATCCTTTCTTTTTCTTTATTTTGTGGCTCATGTGAAAATCTACAATTTAGCTTTTCAACATGATCTTCCCACTCTTAGATGTCTACTTCCACTAGTGTAGCCTTTTATGATTCCCTTTGAATCTTTGGTGGAAAATCAACAATTACTTTTTCAAAATACTCTCACATAGAAAACTTATTCCTTCACTCAGCTTATTGTTGGTTGCATGTCCAATTCTTCCACTCTTGCAACTCTCCTATGACTTTGTCATTACCCTTTGTACTCTCAGTGATGTTGCTATTGGTGATCCCTCTCGACAATACCTCCTTTGTTGTTCTTCCATCACATAAGGGGCTATTGCATCTCCCGTGGCTCAAGAGAAGGAGCAAGGTTACAATGACCATGCATTTGGCAAAAAGTTAATGCCCTTTGCTTTAATAGTTGAATTTGTATAAGAGGGATAAGAATGAAAGGGCTTTGGCTATAAAGCATCAGATCACCAACAAGGGTAGGGAACTTGTTTATGTGAAAAACTTGAGACTTTGCCAGATCAATGCACGATAGAATGGATACATGAGACACATCGAAAACGATAGGAAGGACACCATATAAAAAATACAAAATGAGATTTCACAAGTGGGTGCATGAAGGTAATATTCTATGATGAATGAGTGAAAAACACTTTGATTTTGTTCTAGTGTATATGCATGTACTATTTATTTATTTTAAACTGTATGATATGCGCTTCCCATAAAATAGTATTGAGTGTGTATTGTCATATTGGCATATGCTTGACATCAACATATTGAATGGATTGCACTTGATATTGGGTAATGGAAACTCTCCACACACAAAGCAAAAGTAATGCATGAGACCAGAATCCAATTGTGGAAATCCCAATTATGTAGGTACTATTGAGTGTTTATGACATGGCTTCCAAAAAAATAGGTAATGTGTATCTTACAGTTTAAGATTCTACCACATGAAATCATCGAAAATTACTATAAACCTATTAGAACCTATCAATCACTTACAAACGGTTACAAATAATTGAAATAACTTCTTGAAGAAATAGCAAAGCAATTGAATTAGACTCGATTTTGGTATGTGTCGTCTGCCAAGGTCCGTGTGTTTCAAGAGATGGCCTGGGCGGGGTGTTCTAGACAATGTTATGACAAATTGATTCGTTCCCAGTTCGAGAGGTATGTTTCACCCTCGTCAAGTATAAAGTCGCCTATGTTTTTCAAGAGGGTCAACAATAACTTATATCATACAGTATTATCATGAAAACCATCTCCAATACCCAACAATTTGTGTTGTTTCATTTTTTGGATTAGTTGAATATAGTTTAAATTCATGAAAATTTGTTTACCTAACATAGTCAAATTAGTTGATCACCGTCATTTTGTGCATAGCAATGTAGTATTTTTGTAATTTATTGTTTACTGGATAGATTAAAATTTAGTCAACATGGAATAGTTTAATAGTAATTTAAATCCAAATCCTAAGTTGAAATGCATATTGGCCTTCAATCCTTTTAAAATATTCACTTTGAAGATGACCCAAGTCCATGAAATTAGTGAAGGGTGAAATTTATTCAACTTGAAAAAACAATTCAACTGTGAAAATAGCCCTTATCTCCTTGTCCTAAGCCCATTTAGGACTAAACGAAGGGCTATGAACTTCAAACGAAGGGCACCCGGATTGTATCTACAAGTACGATACCCCAAAATAGAGTGATTACCATGAAAAAAACACTTAGTGAACACAAAAACTCATTTTTCCCCTTCAGGAAGCACGTAGGTGGATGTGTGTGGTAAAAACACAAGAACACATGTAGCAAATATCCATGCACAATACAAAGAAGGTGGTGCGGCCAAAAACAAATTTCGCGTGGATATAGTCGTGGATAGGTGTACCCCTTACTTTCGTCCCATTAAAAACAAGCTTTTAATTTTTAGGGAGGGAATATGAGGTGACATTATGAAACAAGACATAACCGCAAGGTTTGGGTAAATTAAGTAACATTATGAACGAGCTTGAAATAGAATGGTATTAGGTATGCTTTATGTTACATGGAAACAAATTTGACATGGATTCATTGTTAGGGTTGTGATTCTGAAATATGACATAACTGCAAGGTTTGGTTATTTTAATCAACACATTTAACTCTAAATCGTTTGAATCTAGATCTAAATATGCATCATCTCGACACTCATTTGAATCTAGATCTAAATATAATCGTAGATTTCCTAGCATGTTTAATTTCTTTGAGAATGTGAGGCAGCTTCTGAGAAAAACATGTATAAACTATTTATTCCAATATAGGTGAGCCCACATTGGGCATCAACAAACTTGTAAAAGTGTCTATTTTTAATATGTATGCTATGTGTCTATCTATTATTTTCTATACATTAGAGATAGTTGACTCATCCCCAATTGTCTCTTTTATTTGCACACCATCAAAAACTCAGTTCAGAGGATGTGTGACCCGAGGAATTGATGGTATCCTGATGGTGGATCTACATGGGTCTTTCAATGAGTCATTGGGGAACTAGATGACGTGGCCCAGATAGGTTGCAGAGGTGTCTAGTGAGAAATCACAATGCACTATTTTCATCTCCTTACTCAATGAGCGATAAATACTAGAACATATATGAATTAACAATGCCAAAATTTTGCAGAGTAAGAAAAACCATTGTGATATGTGTATAACTAACATATCTATTGTTTTGTTTTGGTTTATTATAGCTCTTCATTTTCAATATGTGACTTTTGAATGGCTATCATTGTATGAGGCTGGCCTTCGATTCTAGTTTAATAGTCATTAAAATTTCCAATTCTAAGGTGGTAGCCCTTACTTTTCTCCCATTAAAGACAAGGTTATAACTTTTCTTGATAGGAAAACCCTACACGGAGTACATAGGGAGGTGACATTATGAAATAAGACATAACCGCAAGGTTTAGGTAATTTAAGTAACGCATTTAACTCTAACAAGATTGAAATAGAATGATATTAGGTATGCTCTATGTTAAATGGAAACAAATTTGACATGGATTCATTGTTAGAATTGTGATTCTGAAATAGGACATAACCACAAGGTTTGGGTATTTTAATTAACACATTTAACTCTAAATCATTTGATATGCATCATCTCGACACTCATTTGAATCTAGATCTAAATATAATCGTAGATTTCCTACCATATTTAATTTCTTTGAGAATGTGAGGTAGCTTATGAGAATAACATGTATAAGCTATTTATTCCAATAAAGGAGAGCCCACATTGGGCATCAACAAATTTGTAAAAGTGTCTATTATGCTATGTGTCTATCTATTATTTTCTATACATTAGGGATAGTTGACTCATCCCCAATTGTCTCTTTGCACACCATCAAAAGTTCTGTTCAGAGGATGTGTGGCCGGAGGAATTGATGGTATCCTACATTTGGATCGTGCCCAACAAATTTGAGTCAAGTTGTTTTTAAAGCAACATTGGAAAAAGAGGAAGACAAAAAAAAAGGAAAACACTATGAACATTAAAAGAAAAAAAGGAGAGGGGAGGGATGAGGCTAGCACTCTCTCATGGAAGCCAACTATATCTAGGGGCACGTCATCCCCTACCATGATGCTAGGTTACAATTTGTGAAAGATTCTGGAGTAATACTATCTTCATGTTTTTGGCTATCTTTGGTAGATGTCTATATTGATGATGCATTAAATGGTTTTCACTATAGTATGACATGTTTATAGAGGTTTGGGATCAAATCTAAATATGTGTTCATTATTGGGAGAGTCAAGTAGGTGTTGATTAGGTTTTGGTTCTATTTCATAATGAAATAGTGTAGAAATTGCCTAACATAAAAGGAAGTGATTTTTGATGCAAATATTCTTTGAATCGTAAATTTTCACAAAACAACCATAACAAACATTGCCAATGCCCAATTTAACAACCTTTATTACAAAACAACAAGCACAAAGGTCATGCTACTAATACACTAATATATCACATCCTCAAATAAGAGTTCCAAACACAGTTGCTATTTAGTAGCTATATACACCACTAAGCACATCCATGAAGACTTTCTCTTAGGCTTACAAACCCTACAACATGTTCTAGCTTCTTATAATTTAAAAATAACATGCACAAAACCAACAACTATCAATGAATTCTTACAAATACTATATTTATTTTCAAAGTTTTATATCATCTGATTTGTAGCTTCAGCACAACATGCCACTAAAATCTTGTCTAATGTAGAGACTCTCGTGATCTTTTCTGATTGCCTTTCTTATTTTTGTTTTGCAGTCTGGTGTAGGGCCTCTATGATCTTATTTGATCACCTTTTGTATTGTTTCATTAGTTGCTACTATATACAAGCATTTATTTTTATACATTGTACATCCATTATAAGGCCAATGTTATAAAAGCCAAGGATGGATAATTCTTCATAAAAGCAAGCAACCGAACCATGAACTCCCATCCTTTATTATACATGGGCGCTAAAGCTCTAAGTAGCCTCTCTTATCCCAACCCAAAACACCTCTAAGCTGAATTCATCCTCCTAGCGAGTTTCTCGGGCCTCGCTCTCCGTCAATGTGCCTTTATCAATATCGAGCGCTACGTTCACAGGTGGTATCGCATATAACTCATATTTGCCCTTTAGCCTAGTGCAAAATGAGACTGGAACACTGACTCTAAATCTGATTCAGAGGCTACGTGGGGACAATTATGGGTGACACCAGATGAAGTTTGGGGCACCAGGTTTTAATATTCCATACTCTACAGCAGCCGAGAGTCAACTTACCGACAACCACTAACTTTGATGCAACTTAGAGTTCAATCTAATACTAATTCTCCCTTTTATTTCAAAGTTCTAATGGGATGATATTTTCTATGAATGCTTGGAATATCATAGCTAATGCTTTAGAAACGTTAATACGATCATTACCATGCCAGTATTTGAAATAATTTTGAAGTAGTAGACAATATATGATGAAGCTGCGGCCAGACTCTCCATCACATGAGCGTATTCTGCCATAGACGGCTATGCTTCTGGCATTTTGCTACATGAAAGAACATCAACCCAGTTATCCCTCTTTGAATGTTTGTATTTGAAAATTGAACGCGCGTTAGCAAAAGAGAAGTAAAGAAACTGCCTTTTGATTACTAACATATTCAAGTCTGACGCATCACCATATTTTCGGTAATACCCGATTCTGCTTTTAACCAATAAGACAAAACTCTGAAACATGATTAAGCATCATTATAGCGCAGTTGCTTAACACACAGAAATGCAGAGAGAGAGAGAGAGGTGATCACTAGAGAGGGAATAAACATGCATATCGATTACAGATCCATGCATAATTGAGTAATAAATCCCAAAAGTTAAGCCATTATTTTTCAGAAATGAAAAATTTACAAGCTTCAGCACGAACGAAGAAAATAAAAAGTGCAAGAACACAGATTAAGATATTGGAGGACAAAAGAATTCTATATTTTTGAAGGTAAGTAAAATTTTTAACTGGTTTTACGTAACATTGTAGATCTATTATCTATCGGAGCTCTGGAGCCATTTCCGTCTTTGTTCAGCTGCCAAACACGTATGGATGATTATATTTTCAAGAAATAGTGGTCCATTCAACCTGCGTTTTATAATTATAAAGATCAAAAATAGCATTAGAAACATTAAAAGCGAAAAAAGAACTTTCTACCTGAATCAGTTTTGAAGTTTGTCACCATCAAAAGGTTTTAATCTTTTCTGAAATAATTTTGGAGAAGTAGACAATAGATGATGAAGCGGCCAGACACTCCATCACATGAGCGTAATCTGCCCTAGACGGGCAGATTACATGAAAGAACGTCAACCCAGTTATCCCTCTAGGAATGTTTGTATGTGAAAATTGAATGCGCGTTAGCAAAAGAGAATAAAGAAACTGTCCTTTCATGACTAACATAGAAAAGTCTGACGCATCACCATATGTTCGGTAATACCCAATTCCGCTTTTAACCAATAAGACAAAACTCTGCAACATGATTAAGCATCATTATAGCGCACTTGCTGAAGACGAAGAAATGCAGAGAGAGAGAGAGAGAGAGAGAGAGAGAGAGAGAGAGAGAGAGAGAGAGAGAGAGGTGCTCACTAGAGAGGGAATAAACATGAATATCGATTCCAGATCCATGCATAATTGAGTGATAAATTCCAGAAGTTCAGCGTTTATTGTTCCAAAATGAAAAGTGGAACTACACAGACTAAAGATATTGGAGGACAAAACAATTCTATATTTCTGAAGGGAAATAAAATTTTTAACTGATTCTACGTAACATTGTAGATCTATTATCTCTGAAGCCAGTTTCCATCTTTGTTCAGCTGCCAAACACGTATTCCATTGACACCTGCACATGATTATATTTTCAAGAAATGGTAGTCCATACAACCTGCGTTTTATAGTTATAAAGCTCAAAAATAGCATGAGAAACATTAAAAGCGAAAGAAGAACTTTATACCTGAATCAGCTTCGAAGTTTCTCACCATCAAAGTCAATTGTTGCATCTCAGGCAAAAAGGTTTTCATCTTTTCTGGATTTTGAAATCGTACGGGATACTTGACCTTTACAATATCTACATTTTTCATATTTCCAGAAGAGGAAAACATTACATATTCCCTATAACCCTGGTATGGATCCCAGGGCATCCATCCTAAAGAGCACATAATTGAATCAACTTCATGGTCACCTAAATTGGGCGCTTGTCCTGGAAACTTTTCATGACTTATCTGGCGTGATCCATCACCCTTAGCAGGCGTGGAGTTTGATATTTCATGGTTATTCGAGCGATAATTTTCCATTTCGTGGGGAAACAGATGAATTTTGTTGGGAAACAGATGAATTTTGCTGCACAAAATTGCTACAGAACGCGTATCTTTTATCACATGACAAAGAACGCCCAGAAAAGTCTGCGTCAGTTGGACTTTCTCTCTCTCTATCCACACACACACAGACAGTCATATTTATCTTATTTATACTTGTGCGGGTGGTTGTTGAATTCAGTCCCCGCAACCCTAAAAGTAAACGCAAAGAACCGGGAACTTTTGAATTTTAAAGATTTTGTCGATTCAAAAGGTTTGCCACGTTGATCTTGCTTTGTGGGTTGAATGTGGTGCGAAATTCAGTTCAACAATAACAATTACATTTCCTTTTTGCAACAATTGAAGTGCATTGAAAAGCCACATATTGGAATCCTTTCTTCTTCTTTATTCTGTGGCTCATGTGGAAATCTACAATTTAGCTTTCCAACATGATCTTCCCACTCTTAGATGTCTACTTCCACTAGTGTAGCCTTTTATGATTCCTTTGAAAATCTTTGGTGGAAAATCAGCAACTACTTTTTCAATATACTCTCACATAGCAAACTTATTCCTTCACTCAGCTTATCTTTGCTTGCATGTCCAATTCTTCCACTCTTGCAACTCTCCTCTGACTTGTTTGTCATTACCCTTTGTACTCTGGGTGATGTTGCTATTGGTGATCCCTCTCGACAATACCTCCTTCATTGTTCTTCCATCACACAAGGGGCTATTGCAACTCACGAAGCTCAAGAGAAGGCGCAAGATTAGAATGACCATGCGTTTCCTAAAAAATTAATCCCCTTTGCTTTAAAAACATATGGTTGCTTCATAAATATTATAATAATTTTTGTCCTTATTTGCAGCGCTTGTTGTAAAATGGTAGGGACAAAATGTTACAGCACATCCACCATTGTATCTTTCTAGCATCGATGTATTTATATTGCATTGCAACATTTTCAAAAACTTTCAAATCTTTGACAAGCTCAATTTGCAGGAGCGATTGATTTACCTATTAGTGACACTATTCTTGTTAATGACTTACGTCAAGTAGTAGGCTTCGAGTAAAAATTTTATTGTCTTCTTTCTTATTAAGCTAATTATTTTTTTGCTTTTCTTCTTGATATGACACATTTATGGAGGTCAAATATGCTCCATACTCTCCTTTATCTCACTTGGTTGCCATTTTCATCTTCTTGAAATTCCAGCATGATCAATTCAAACTACTATTATATGTTTTGTATGTACCTAGGCTCTATATGAATTTGTTATCAGTAAGTAGAATCACTGAGTTTGGTCATCAGGTAGAGTTTGAGTATGATCAATGCCGAATTATCGATGTAAGGTCCTTGCACTCGGTAAGAGGCATAGATACTTATATAGATTGACACATTGCTATAATGATAATAGTCAAGCCTTGAAAACCTATGTTGTTGTCAATAAAGCATTAATATGGCATCATCGATTAGGACACTTGAATCATACATCCGTTTCATACATGTCTAAACAACCCCTAGCACTTGATCTTGACTATCCATCCGACAAAGTCGACCTCCATGTCTGTCATAGCTACATCTTTGGAAAGTAGACTAGGATTCCCTTCAGATTGAATTATAGGCATGCAACAAAAGATTGTTCGATGTTGTTCACTCAGATATATGTGGTCCAATGCAAACTTCGTCATTGCTTGGTGCAAAATATTTTATTACATTCATTGACGAATATTCGAGAACAACAGCTGCTTATTTCATCAAGCATAAATCGGAGGCTTTCTAAATATTTCGACAATTCAAAGAGCATACAGAAAATCAAATTGGTAAAAGAATCAAAGCACTGAGGTCTGACAACGGGGGAGAATACATCTCTACCGAATTCAAGGAGTATTGCCTTAACAACGACATTGAGCAAAAATACATTATTTCCTATTTGCCTCAGTCAAATGGTCTTGCTGAGAGAAAGAATAGAACCTTAGTCGAATTGACAAAGTGCATGCTAGCACATGTGACACTTCTGAAGTCCTTTCGGGCTGAAGCTGTTTCCACTACAGCTCATATTCAAAATAGATGTTCTACTAAAGGTCTCTTAGACAAAACACCATATGAAGTTTGGACAGTCTCCAAACCTTCTTTATCAGACTTACGAGTTTTTGGATATATCTCTCATTATTTGCAAATTCTGCATGATCTTAGGAAGAAGCTCGACTTCCATAGTATTACGTTTATTTTCATCAGCTACTTTACTTCAGATAAAACTTATAGGTTGATGGGTTAGTGACTCTTGGCATACAAATCCAAAACATACCAATTCAAATAAATTTATTAATTTACTTGTTTTTATAATTATATTGATTCACTAAAATCTCAACAAGTGTTAGTGGGATCTTATTATTTATGACAAGAAAATAATCTTATTGTTATAATTTACAGTTAAATTTTAAGTTATTACCTGTATGCTATATTTCATAAGTAAAAGATTTGGCTTAAAATCATATTTTTTATACAATATACTATTCATACATTGACCTAAATGATCTTTATTCTAACCATCCCTAAAAAATTGACTTCCAATTTTGCTTTTTAGTTGCGAATATCAAACACTACACCTCTTGAAATTCCATGGTTGAGAACATGAATAGTCTCAAATTACTTGAATTTGGGTTATTGTGGTCTCTAGGCTCAATAGATTGTTGTCTTTCACCAGTTTGCACAATTGTCTGGTGTATTGTTGAATTGTCTCATTAGGAAACATCTGAAATGAAGCTAATCTGACAAATTCGCTAGTCATGGCTGGAATTTAGTGTAGTCTAAGATATTGCTTCAAGGGGCACTCTCTAAAGGAAGCCAATCGTCTCTAGGGGCACGACATCCCCTACCATGATGCTAGGTTTCAATTTGTGAAAGATTTTGGAGTAATACAATCTTCATGTTTTGGTTATCTTTGGTAGATGTCTATATTGATGATGCATTAAATGCTTTTCACTATAGTATGACATGTTTATAGAGGTTTGGGATCAAATCTAAACATGTGTTCATTATTGGGAGACTCAAGTAGGTGTTGATTAGGTTTTGGTTCTATTTCATTTTGAAAAAGGAAGTGATTTTTTATGCAACTATTCTTTGAATCTTAAATTTTTACAAAAACAACCATACCCAACATTGCCAATGCCCAATGTAACAACCCTTATTACAAAACAACCAGCACAAAGGCCATGCTACTAATACATTGATATATCACATCCACAAATAAGAGTTTCAAACACAATTGCTATGTAGTAGCTATATACACCACTAAGCACATCCATGAATACTTTCTCGTAGGCTTACAAACCCTACAACATGTTCTAGCTTCTTATAATTTAAAAATAACAAGCACAAAACCAACAACTATGAATGAATTCTTAGAGATACTATGTTTTTTTCAAAGTTTTATATCATCTGATTTGTAGTTTCAGCACAACATGCCTTTCTTACAAGCATTACTTTTTATACATTGTACATCCATTAGAAGGCCAATGTTACAAAAAGCCAAGGATGGATAATTCTTCTTAAAAGCAAACAAACCAAACCATGAACTCCCATCATTTATTATAGATGGGCGCACCACAACTACCTCATAAATGGCAACTTGAATATGATGTGGGCAGGCATTTACACATTCAACTTTGCTATAGACACTCATCTGGTCGTGTGCTGGATTTTTCCTAGCTATTGATATTCTTATGTGGTGCCCCTAAGCTAGAGATCGTCTATTTCACAAGATAGTGATTTTCAAATTGTTCGAAAGCAAACACACATTTTGCCAGGGCCCACTACAAGAGGACGGGTGATTACCAAGGCTTTTTTTGAGCGTTTCTTTGAAAGATAGTTTTTAAAATGAATCACGGGGGGGGGTGGACTGCTCGAGCTACATGTCTGGTGTTTGGGCCTCAGCATATGCCTATCAAATTTGAACTTTTTTTTGACACATTTATAGAGCATGATATAGAGAAGGTTATAAATTCACTAAGGGCCTTGTAACATATATCGGAATACTGAAGCTAATTTGAGCGGTTAACCGAGGGTGACATTGGTATAAGCCTATCAAATTTGGAGTTGTTTTTGAGACATTGATAGAGACGGTTATAAAGAGGGTCCAGGTGGCCAGAGGCATTCCAGGACACTCTGCTAACCGAGGGTAATATCAAGACTGATGAAAAAAAGGGCCTCTCTCTATAAACCATATAAAACAGAATGTAAATGGATCTCACTTTTGGAATCTGTTACCTATCAACACATTGAATTCCATTTTCTATCAACATTGGTTTGCCATAATGCACAAGTGAATAAAGAAGTTTATCACAATAAAATGATGATCACAAATTGTGTACTCACAAGCATCGACTTCTTGTTCGATTTCAGCTAGTCAATTAATAAAGTGTAAGTTGCATATGTGAGCAATATGATTAATGTTACAATGAGTTAAAATACATCATAATGTCTCACTTATTCATTTGGTGGTTCATTGTTATCATTTGTCGCATCATCATGCAACAAATCCGCCAAACCAAATGAGTCTATCTCTAATCTACCCAAATATCTCATATAGCATCATCATTAATAAGCTGATCTTCAAAAGCTAATGGCGACCTGTGACAACGAGTGAGATCGAAAAGGTGTGTCATGTGTCATCGATCCATCCGATGATGATGCATCACACCCAACATCATCATTAGCTTGTGAAGCTTGCACATGATCATCCTCTGAAAATGTGTCAGCGAATTCGTCATCATGATCTTGTTCATGAGGTGCATCAGTTGGTAGCGTCATGTCCTCCACGACATCTCTATCTTCAAAAATGATTTTACTTCAAAGAACAACTTGAATCACGTACCACCATCTGGGATCTGAACGATCGAGGTGAAAGACCACCTATAAATGATGTTACCATAAACATTGACTCATAGTTAGTATCCATAGCTATGTTACAGTTTCTTGGGTATTACTATACACAATATACATTTTTGCAGTACACTGAAAATTGATTGATTGGTAGCAAAAGAGCGTTCGACTTCTTTTAAGTCATCTGGTGCATCTTTTATATATGTTGACCCGGTCAAGTGCTCCAAAGCGTACTCCCGTCATTCTTGAATATTTGCATCGGGGTCCAAAAGATGGTTTACCAACAATTCCCCCCAATATGGGAGTTCATGAAATATTGGATAACCTCTTCATGTCGGGAGGGAGTTGCCGTAGATCTGATTTGATCTCCAAATCTGAAGTAATCACTTGCCTATAAATATTAAAAACAAGCACACACATTTAATGCTGATTATATATCGTTAGAAGAAATATAAAAGAGTAATCATAAAATAAATAAATGACATGTACTCATTAATTTGGCCCAAATATGTATTGTACCTTCATGGAATGAGAACGTTGACCAATAAGCCCATCACGCATAGGGTGATCGGGTGAAGGTATCGAGCATGGCCCTCATAAACCATCTTCCTAGATGTTGTGAGTGACGTGCTTACTCCCCACAAACGGGACATGCATTATAGCCTCTAGTTTTGAGCCCTTACATTGAACAAAACAACCAACTTCATCGTGGGGTCCAATGTTCGAATTGAGAGAAAATTCTTGAATGCACATAAAAATTTCATATAATAATCATGAATCGAACCAGATAGCAAGGATATTTCACCTGAACATTCCCGTATCCAGGAAAGTCATGCATCGTCCACTTCAAGATCCCCTTTACCACAAGATCTATTTATATATTGCTCACTGAACCCTTGCCATAGAATCTTAGCTCATCTATCAAGGGAGTCATATACACGTCCATATCTTTTGCCCTGTATTTTTCTGGAATAAGAAGGGCAGAGCATTAGGTGCACCTTCTTGAAACTTAGCCAAGGGGGATATTAATTTACAAGGACAACGGGCCAAGTGGGACCATGATGTGGACACAAACCAAATGCAATTCACACCATTCTCGCCAACCCCAAACGCAAAATGGCGAGGCTCACCCCTAAACACATTCTAGGTAAGCATCCAAGTGCGTTCATGCTAGAGAATCAACAAGGATCCTCACATATCGTCCGATGAACCATTGTTCGAATGCCATTCCAACAGCTCCGCGATGGAATTACACTTAAACATGTGCGTATCCTGGGTATGATGGAAAATGTCTTACCACCTTGGGCGGGTATTGTCGCTCCTTGTAAATCTTGCCTGTAGTGATGTTCCCACAGTGTGGACACGTGCTTGCCTACTCAAACTCATCGTGATATCAAGATCCAATCATTGGGACATGCATGATTACTCTTGTAATCCATCTCGACCGTCGGATAGCATTTTCTTGGCTTCTTGTTGAGACGCCGTCAGGGTGTTATTTGGAGCAACAGTTTTTCTGAGCAAACTATGACAAAATATATATTTATGTAACCATTAGGGGATATTAGAACTCAAAATGGGCCCTTGTCAAGATGTCATTTTGACTTTGCACTCTTTCACAACTTATGTTCACCAATGAATCGTGTCCATTTTGTGACGACAATAATAGTGGTTGACAAACGAAAATTGTTTTTAACTTCTCGGCCAAATGTTCATGATTTTCAAATATATTTTGCCGGGCAGAACAAACATTGTGATTGAAACTATAGTTACTACCCCTAATACTCTTTTGATGCCCGTCTTTGTACACTCAAGGTTGATTAGGCGTCAATAGTCATAACCTATAGTTAACTAATCCATGTAGTTTTAGGAACTTCTTGTCATTCTTAGGTATACCTCTCATTCTCTTTCATCTCTCACTCTCAGCTTGCATTCAACATATTTTGGACTAAGGCTACACATAATCAGAGACCAAGAGAACCATTGAGGCAATCAGTATTTGCAATGAAAAAAATGCAAAAGATCAATGGATACCAAGAATATATCAAAAATATCAATGGATCTTGATACAGCCCTCTGCAAAAGGCTCATTCCGGAATAGAAAAAGATCCGATAACATATATAGAAGCTCTTGGAAAGGTAGGATTAATGGATTTCCAAAGTATCACATGACGGTCAATCTATCAGGGAGG